>CM062275.1:33818374-33853374 GCA_031216635.1 Dissostichus eleginoides
TGTTAGGATGTGTAACACATTGTGTTATAAATGGTGAGTGTGTATGCACCAAAAGGAGACTCTGAGTGCACGTGACGGACAAAGAGGGACTGGAATGCATCCCACAGAAAAACTCCAACTATTCGCACAGAAAGCCGAGGAATGAGGAGCACGATGATGAGGAGAAATGTGACTTTCCTACCAGACAGTAATCTCTTTCACCGACAGATCACACACACACACACACACACACACAGTGACCTCTCTGCTGTGTGCGTGCGTGCGTGCGTGCGTGCGTGCGTGTGTGCACGTGTCCTGTCTGCAGAGCTGCAGGACTCTCAGTGACCTCTCTGCTGTGTGTGCGTGTGCGTGTGCGTGTGCGTGCGTGCGTGCGTGCGTGCGTGCGTGTGTGTGTGCGCGTGTGTGTGTGTGTGTGTGTGCGTGTGTCCTGTCTGCAGAGCTGCAGGACTCTGTGACCTCTCTGCTGTGTGTGCGTGTGTGTGCGTGTGTGCGTGTGTGCGTGTGTGCGTGTGTGTGTGTGTGTGTGTGTGTGTGTGTGTGTGTGTCTGTGTGTGTCTGTGTGTGTGTGTCCTGTCTGCAGAGCTACAGGACTCTCAGCCTGATGTTAATATGTAACTCTGGAGGAAGTCAGAGTGCCGACTTGAGGAAAAATCACTAACAGCTTTTTAACGAACGCTGTGTGTGTTTATTGAATTGCTATTAAAGTGAATAAATGTGGGTTTTGGACTGAAGATGAAAAGCTGCAGGGATGTGCTGTTTCTGTGTTGGAAGGCAGCGTCTCCCTGGTCCAATGAGATTCCTCCGTGAGTTTGGTTTATTGCAGAAAATAGTAATCTCTGTGGTGTTTTTGTTTCACTTTTTTACTTTTTGTTACAAATTTCATTTTAGTCTCCACATCTTAGACGTTTAGTTCAGCGGTATAGTCTCCACATCTTAGACGTTTAGTTCAGCGGTATAGTCTCCACATCTTAGACGTTTAGTTCAGCGGTATAGTCTCCACATCTTAGACGTTTAGTTCAGCGGTATAGTCTCCACATCTTAGACGTTTAGTTCAGCGGTATAGTCTCCACATCTTAGACGTTTAGTTCAGCGGTATAGTCTCCACATCTTAGACGTTTAGTTCAGCGGTATAGTCTCCACATCTTAGACGTTTAGTTCAGCGGTATAGTCTCCACATCTTAGAGATTAGTTCAGCGGTATAGTCTCCACATCTTAGACGTTTAGTTCAGCGGTATAGTCTCCACATTTTAGACGTTTAGTTCAGCGGTATAGTCTCCACATCTTAGACGTTTAGTTCAGCGGTATAGTCTCCACATTTTAGACGTTTAGTTCAGCGGTATAGTCTCCACATCTTAGACGTTTAGTTCAGCGGTATAGTCTCCACATTTTAGACATTTAGTTCAGCGGTATAGTCTCCACATCTTAGACGTTTAGTTCAGCAGTATAGTCTCCACATTTTAGACGTTTAGTTCAGCGGTATAGTCTCCACATTTTCGACATTTAGTTCAGCGGTATAGTCTCCACATCTTAGACGTTTAGTTCAGTGGTATAGTCTCCACATCTTAGACGTTTAGTTCAGCAGTATAGTCTCCACATCTTAGACGTTTAGTTCAGCGGTATAGTCTCCACATTTAAGACGTTTAGTTCAGCGGTATAGTCTCCACATCTTAGACGTTTAGCTCAGCGGTATAGTCTCCACATTTAAGACGTTTAGTTCAGCGATATAGTCTCCACATCTTAGACGTTTAGTTCAGCGGTATAGTCTCCACATCTTAGACGTTTAGTTCAGCGGTATAGTCTCCACATCTTAGACGTTTAGTTCAGCGGTATAGTCTCCACATCTTAGACGTTTAGTTCAGCGGTATAGTCTCCACATCTAAGACGTTTAGTTCAGTGGTATAGTCTCCACATCTTAGACGTTTAGTTCAGCGGCATAGTCTCCACATTTTAGACGTTTAGTTCAGTGGTATACTCTCCACATCTTAGACGTTTAGTTCAGCGGTATAGTCTCCACATTTAAACAACACTTTAGCATTTTTCCTTCTGCAGATAATCAAACACAATGGTGAGTTTGCAGCCCTCTTATCAGCGTGTGTGCAGGTTAGGGCTGAACAATTAATCAATTTTAAATCCAAATCGCAAAGCCTGCGATTTTTTGTTTCTTTGTTCTTCTTGTGTGTCAGTCATCCACACCAATCAGAAGTGCTGTGCTCCACATGTACCAGCCATTGTTAACCAATCAGAAGTGGCCCATGATAGAAGGTGATAGACAGATTGATCCAATCACCTGCCAAGTATTTCTGAAAGTGCCTGCCCTTTCCAAATGGCTCCAATGGAGCTTTCCTAGATGGTGGTGAATCAAAGCATCTGAGTCCGGTTAGTAATGCTCCATCACATGTTTCTATCACAGGGGGAATCTGAAGCTTGACTTTAACCCAACGGAAGTTTCATGTAAGTTTAGTTCTTCCACTCGTAGCTCGGGCTGCGGGGGTGCTGGAGACGGGAGCACGTTGATGCGACCTTCCTAGCCGGAGATATGGCCGCATTTTACAATAAACTTCCATTGAAAAAACAAATATCGCAAATCGAATCACAATTAGATTATTTCCCCAAATCGTGCAGCCCTAGTGCGGGTGTGTGTGCAGGTGTGTGTGCAGGTGTGTGTGTAGGTGTGTGTGCAGGTGTGTGTGCAGGTGTGTGTGTGTAGGTGTGTGTGCAGGTGTGTGCAGGTGTGTGTGCAGGTGTGTGTGCAGGTGTGTGTGTGTAGGTGTGTGTGCAGGTGTGTGTGCAGGTGTGTGTGTGCAGGTGTGTGTGCAGGTGTTTGTGCAGGTGTGTGTGTAGGTGTGTGTGCAGGTGTGTATGCAGGTGTGTGTAGGTGTGTGTAGGTGTGTGTGTACGTGTGTGTGCAGGTGTGTGTGCAGGTGTGTGTGCAGGTGTGTGTAGGTGTGTGTGCAGGTGTGTGTGTAGGTGTGTGTGCAGGTGTGTGTGTAGGTGTGTGTAGGTGTGTGTGCAGGTGTGTGTGCAGGTGTGTGTGGTGTGTGTGCAGGTGTGTGTGCAGGTGTGTGTAGGGTGTGTAGGTGTGTGTGCAGTGTGTGTAGGTGTGTAGGTGTGTGTAGGTGTGTGTGCAGGTGTGTGTGTAGGTGTGTGTGTAGGTGTGTGTGTAGGTGTGTGTGCAGGTGTGTGTGCAGGTGTGTGTGTAGGTGTGTGTGCAGGTGTGTGTGCAGGTGTGTGTAGGTGTGTGTATAGGTGTGTGTGCAGGCGTGTGTGCAGGTGTGTGTGCAGGTGTGTGTGCAGGTGTGTGTGCAGGTGTGTGTGCAGGCGTGTGTGCAGGTGTGTGTGTAGGTGTGTGTGCAGGTGTGTGTGCAGGCGTGTGTGTAGGTGTGTGTGTAGGTGTGTGTGCAGGTGTGTGTAGCTGTGTGTGCAGGTGTGTGTAGGTGTGTGTGCAGGTGTGTGTGTAGGTGTGTGTGTAGGTGTGTGTGCAGGTGTGTGTAGGTGTGTGTGTAGGTGTGTGTGCAGGTGTGTTTGCAGGTGTGTGTGCAGGTGTGTGTGCAGGTGTGTGTGTAGGTGTGTGTGCAGGTGTGTGTGCAGGTGTATGTGCAGGTGTGTGTGCAGGTGTGTGTAGGTGTGTGTGCAGGTGTGTGTGTAGGTGTGTGTGTAGGTGTGTGTAGGTGTGTGTGTAGGTGTGTGTGCTGGTGTGTTTGCAGGTGTGTGTGCAGGTGTGTGTGTAGGTGTGTGTGCAGGTGTGTGCAGGTGTGTGTGCAGGTGTGTGTGTAGGTGTGTGTGCAGGTGTGTGCAGGTGTGTGTGCAGGTGTGTGTGCAGGTGTGTGTGCAGGTGTGTGTAGGTGTGTGTGCAGGTGTGTGTGCAGGTGTGTGTGCAGGTGTGTGTCTGATTCTGATGTGAAGTGGGTTAATGGAGCGTCTTTCTAGGCGATCAGCAAAGGATCTAATCAGTGTTCAGAACAAGTGGAGCGTCACGACCGCACTTCCTGCTGCACGTTTGAAATCTTTACTGAAATCCTGCAGACTGCACCACGTTATTATCATATGAAGAACATAAAGCTGCAGGTGAGTCACTGTTCCTCTGCAGGTAACAAGAGATCCTGGCTGTGAGAAGAACTTAAATAAAACCTCCTGTCATCTTATTTTGTCGTGTTTCCACCGGTTTGTTTGCTCTGTGTGTGTCGGCAGGAAATACAGAAAGAACAACCTGTAGTGTTTCCATGAAACTTGGTGAAGCATGAAGAACAAGCTTATGATTTTACTACTACTGTAAACATTTAAATATTGGGCATTTGGAGCAGACTTTTAAAGGTGGGGTAGGTGCTTCCCTTCAGAAACACTTAAAGGTGGGGTAGGTGATTCTCTTCAGAAATACTTAAAGGTGGGGTAGGTGCTTCCCTTCAGAAACACTTAAAGGTGGGTATGTGATTCCCTTCAGAAACACTTAAAGGTAGGGTAGGTGATTCCCTTCAGGAACACTTAAAGGTGGGTAGGTGATTCCCTTCAGAAACACTTAAAGGTGGGGTAGGTGATTCCCTTCAGAAACACTTAAAGGTGGGGTAGGTGCTTCCCTTCAGAAACACTTAAAGGTGGGGTAGGTGCTTCCCTTCAGAAACACTTAAAGGTGGGGTAGGTGCTTCCCTTCAGGAACACTTGTTATATTCCATGGAATGCTCTTAACATCCTGATAGCAATGAATATATTAAATGCTTTGACAATAAATCCATAAAAACATCATCTGTGGAAGCCGTGGCGCTGTAGAAAGCACGACCAATCATCTGCCTCGGCCCGGGTCAGATGACTGGATGGCCTACCTGCCTGTCAGCCTTCCATCTGTGCACAAACTTATCTGGTGCCCTCATTGGTCATGTGTGCGTTCGTGTGTGTTGGAGGAGGGGCTCTGTGAGGGAGTCTGAAGGAAGGGGCAGATTTCTTTCAGATTCTAGCGCACTCGAGCTGTTTCTCCGTTCTTACCTATAAGTATTTAAATAGGGAAATGATTTCTTCAGAAACTGAATATTTGGGGTTTTTTTAGGCTGTTGCAGGAATTGGATTTTGCAATTTCTAGATTTGGATTACACAACATAATTAACACACACACACACACACAATCACACAATCACACACACACACACACACACACACACCGCAGTGTTTCAGCAGAAGCAGGTCTTCCTGTCAGTCGACTGATAGTCATCAGACAGGAAGTTAACTGCTGACGAAGCAGAAAGACCAAGAAGACAAACTCCTTTGCACATTCTCAAAGTCTAAGAGGAGGAGGAGGAGGAGGAGGAGGAGGAGGAGGGGGAGGAAGAGGAGGAGGAGGAGGACAGAGAGAGGGAGGTCAAGTGTTTCTGCAAATTAAACTCATGACTTTCTGCCTGACCGTCAGCTGTTAGAAACTGTGTGAAAACTTTCATCCATTGCACAAACTTACATTTCCTCTTTTCAAAAGTTCAAAACATGCAAATTGTTGAGTCCGTTAAAAGTGTTGAGTCCAGTCATGCTTCATGTCTAGTTTTTTGTGTCTTGTCTCCCACTTCCTGTTTTATTTTGGTACTCACCTGTTTGTTTCTTCCCAGGTCTCTTGACTCCCTACCCGTGTGTGTGTGTCCCGCTCTCATCAGCCCCCCCCCTGATTGTTCCACCTGTGCCCAGTTACCTCTTGTTTAGATTCCCCAGTCTCCCTTGTCTTGTGTCAGTTCGTCTCGTCCTGTCTCTATGCTCATACTCTGTCTCCTGGGTCGTGCATTTGAGTCCAATACCCTGGTGTTTCCAAGTTGGTGACACCAAGGTGGGTCGAATGTATTTTAAAACGTTATTCCACTAGAGTGTTGTTCTGGCTCCAACAACAAGCCATGATAATTAATCTATCTAATAGACTCTAATGTTTAAAAGGTTTGGCTGAATATTAAAACACGTTGGTATTTATTTTTTATTTGGACTTATTAGGATTCCTTGCAGCAGTAACATGTCAGCGTAAAGTCTCTAAGGTAACATCTGGAGAGGAGGAGGAGGAGGAGGAGGAGGAGGAGGCTCCAGACGGCTGAAAGTGTTTCTAAAGGAAGCTCAGATATAACCTCTTGACTTTCTTTCTTCTCAGCAGAAACACTGCCTCATTCCACACGTGTTTGATTAGCTGTTGAGCTTGAGTTCAGCAACAAACACAGACACATCATCAGGGCTGAACTTTGAAAAGCTTCGGTTGCCCAAACTGAAAACATGGTGGCCATTTTTTGTCATGACTTTTAGGATTATATGCAATTATGTCTAAAGTCTACGGTAAATGTGAAGAAGATGAAGACACAGTGAGAGGAGTGCAGGAACCAGAGGAGGGGAAAGTACTCAGATATTGTACTTAGTAAAAGTAGAAGTACCTCAAAATTATACACAAGTACCATACTTGAGTATATGTACTTCGTTACTTCCCACCTCTGGCAGTAACACACTGATCATATGTAACAGTGAGAGGAGTGTGTGTGCAGTAACACACTGATCATATGTAACAGTGAGAGGAGTGTGTGTGCAGTAACACACTGATCACATGTAACACAGAGGAGTGTGTGTGCAGTAACACACTGATCATATGTAACAATGAGAGGAGTGTGTGTGCAGTAACACACTGATCACATGTAACACTGAGAGGAGTGTGTGTGCAGTAACACACTGATCATATGTAACAGTGAGAGGAGTGTGTGTGCAGTAACACACTGATCATATGTAACAGAGGAGTGTGTGTGCAGTAACACACTGATCATATGTAACAGTGAGAGGAGTGTGTGTGCAGTAACACACTGATCACATGTAACAGTGAGAGGAGTGTGTGTGCAGTAACACACTGATCATATGTAACAGTGAGAGGAGTGTGTGTGCAGTAACACACTGATCACATGTAACAGTGAGAGGAGTGTGTGTGCAGTAACACACTGATCATATGTAACAGAGGAGTGTGTGTGCAGTAACACACTGATCATATGTAACACTGAGAGGAGTGTGTGTGCAGTAACACACTGATTTAATTGGTGTGTTGGAGACTTGTTAAAGAAGACATTTATTGCTGCTGGACACCTCATTGAGTCCGATCAATACTCTCTGTCTGTGATAAATGGACCTACAGCAGTAATCCCATCACACACACACACACACACACACACACACACACACACACACACACACACACACACACACACACACACACACACACACACACACACACACACACACACACACACACACACACACACACACACACACACACACACACACACACACACACACACACACACACACACACAACATGGAGTGTGTGTTCTGTGGGAGTTCCTTCTCTTACTCTGCAGAAAGACTGTGTGGAGAAACCTGGATTTGATCAGACTAAAGACAGGAAGTAGAGGGACGATAAATGCTGAAATTAGCTTTAATAAAAAAAAGAAATGTGTATTAAATCTGCAGGAAGAGAGGAGGTTTTGGACTTTTTATTTTAATTATCCATTATTTTATATTGTTTGTATTTGATATCATTTTTTTCATTTTAGTATTTTAAGTATTGTATTTTAAAGTCTAAACACACTTCTGCGACGAAAGAATTTCCCAAATTGGGATCAATAAAGTATCTATCTCTCTATCAGCTGATAGCATAGCGTTAATGGTGCATTCAAATGTTAACTTGTAAAATGGTGTTCTTTGCGAGTAGCATATATATAATCTGTAACCCAATCACAGTGTGGGGAAATAACTTCAAACTAAATGTTAGCTCTTAGCCGTTAGCCGTTAGCTGGTAGCAGCCGGTGTACAGCATAGCTACCGAGCAAACAGCTAACGCTAACAACAGAGGTGTCAGAGTTACAGTATGATGCGTTCAAGTGTCATCATGTAAAATGTCGTTTTTGCGATTTCATTTAATATTCTGTAGAGCAGGGGCGAGTGTGTTAATACAAACAAAAACACACCCGACTCCAAACACCCCAGCAGCTGTGTGTGTGTGTGTGTGTGTGTGTGTGTGTGTGTGTGTGTGTGTGTGTGTGTGTGTGTGTATTGATGAGGCATATGGCAGAAAAGCTGCTCTTACTGCTGCAGAAATATCACTAATGAGGAGGAGACGTACACACAAACGCACACATGTCTTAGTCATGTGACTCATGCTGAAAGATGTCAGGAGGTCAGGTGTTACTGTGTGTGTGTGTGTGTGTGTGTGTGTGTGTGTGTGTGTGTGTGTGTGTGTGTGTGTGTGTGAGTGTGTGAGTGTGTGAGTGTGTGAGAAAGGATACAGCCTCAGAGCTCCGGACTGAGTCCCAACAGCCAGGATCTTCTGCACGGGGTCAAAGGCCATCGAGGAGGGTTGGTACGGGAAACCATGACGCACCGTCTGAAGAGAGGAGAGGACTCTTTAAAGTAGAGACACTACATACTGATATACACCTGAACATCAGCAGGAGAGGACTCTTTAAAGTAGAGACACTACATACTGATATACACCTGAACATCAGCAGGAGAGGACTCTTTAAAGTAGAGACACTACATACTGATATACACCTGAACATCAGCAGGAGAGGACTCTTTAAAGTAGAGCCTACATACTGATATACACCTGAACATCAACAGGAGAGGACTCTTTAAAGTAGAGACACTACATACTGATATACACCTGAACATCAGCAGGAGAGGACTTTAAAGTAGAGACACTACATACTGATATACACCTGAACATCAGCAGGAGAGGACTCTTTAAAATAGAGACACTACATACTGATATACACCTGAACATCAGCAGGAGAGGACTCTTTAAAGTAGAGACACTACAAACTGATATACACCTGAACATCAGCAGGAGAGGACTCTTTAAAGTAGAGACACTACATACTGATATACACCTGAACATCAGCAGGAGAGGACTCTTTAAAGTAGAGACACTACATACTGATATACACCTGAACATCAGCAGGAGAGGACTCTTTAAAGTAGAGACACTACATACTGATATACACCTGAACATCAGCAGGAGAGGACTCTTTAAAGTAGAGACACTACATACTGATATACACCTGAACATCAGCAGGAGAGGACTCTTTAAAGTAGAGACACTACATACTGATATACACCTGAACATCAACTGATTCAGCGACCTCAATATCTTCCTCTATGAGGCAGTGATAGCATGTCTGTATATAATCTGTTCTCAGTGACGTTATGTAACAGGTTAACCAGGATCCATCATAAAGCTACGTTATTAAACTGTGTGATTAAAATGAGTCAGTGTCTTGAACCGTGAGGAGGGGATTTAAAGATATAAACACATCACGATATCACGATGTTGTAGGGTTGTCAGTGGATGCTACACAACGAGAATTGTGATTAACATTAAACCAGTAATGTGGATTTAATAGCTATTAAAAGACAGGTAGAACTGTTTGGTAAATTCACACCACTTGAGTTAAATAGCCTTTAAAACCAGGGAAAAACACTACAAATATTCCAAATCTAAAATGATATCCAGTCCCAAATCACGATAACACTTGAAAGTGGAGCCGTGTGGCGCAGTGGACTAGTGCGTTGGTGTTGGGATCAGGGGAGCTCAGGTTCAAACCCCACTGCAGTCAGCATGTCGTTGTGTCCCTGAGACCCTTCACCCCAAATTGCTCCTGTGGGGATTGTCCTCAGTATTGAGTATGTAAGTCTCTTTGGATAAAAGCGTCTACCATGTGACATGTAATATCTTTATTACTGTATGACCCTTCCCTGGTGTGTTTATATGAGTGTTTGCCACATGATGCAGAATAAACTTTGGGCATATTACGGACATGTAATGTATTATTGAGACATATCCTTCCATCCTAGCATTCCCCTTGTTATACACCTCACCTGATGTTGTTTGTAACACCTTGTGAGGCACCTTTTTACAGCTAGATATCTAGTTATTAATGGGACAACAGTAGTTCAGTCTATAAGGACTTGGCATGGAGGGTCACCAGTTCAAGTCCCAATCAGGCCATAGTAATACAGAGTGTGTACTGGTAGCTGCACTGGGCTGAGGAGCACCTGAGCAAGGCACTAAACCCCCAAATAGTCCCTGGATCTGGACAATAATGCACCTACCAGAAATATCACTAGGGATTAATACAGGTTCATCTTAATCTCTAGCCATTACTGGGAGCAATCGACACTAAAGCTTGTAGATTTGAGTTGTTTCTACCCTTAATAAGATGCCTTTTCCCAGTGTATCACCAGTTTAAAGGGACAGTGTTACTAGCTAGTTCCCAGTTATGTGGTGACACAGACCTGAGGCGTTAATCCAGTGCAATGCAAACAGACACGTTGCCATTAATTCAGATGATATCCTCTTTGATATCTGCCCTATATTTCCTGTTTTTAACTCATACTGTGTGTTTTCCTGCTGGTGTGTCACGCCTCTGCCATTATCCCGGTAACCGGATCACTCCCGTACCTTACAGAGCTGGAAGTGCTCAGACTGCAGGGTCTCCGGTACCGGGTCGTTTTGGGTCTGGTTGGCGGAAGGAGACGAAGAGGAGGAAGAAGAAGCCGCTGTTAGGCCGTCCAACACCTTCCTAATATTAAACTTCTTCATATTCCTCCGCGGCGGTTGAAAAGCGGATCACTACCGTAAACCGGATAGAGAGGCGCAGTAGCCGTTAGCTCGTTAGCATCAAAACCCCGTTAATCTCTCTGTAACATCACGTTCGTGTCCTCAGCGGCCTCTCCGGTGTCAAACACGGTCATTTACAGCCAGTCCTCTCCGGTGTCAGGGGTAAAACACCATCTGTGGTGCCCGGTTGAGTCGTTATTCGGCTGCGATGAACCGTTTCCGTGGAAGCTGCTTCCCGGTCAACGGGCAGAACTGAGTCTGCGCAGTGAAGGACCCGGATGTAGAGCTGGTGTTACGGTGCCTTCTGTCACCCGGATTATTCTCTGACCTCCGCTCGTGTTTAGGTTTACGTACATTACATATCAGAAAACAACATTTTATTATATATTATTATTAGTGGTTGTAGTAGTAGAATAAGACAGGCTATATGTATATATGTTCATTTGAATTCATTTCTTATTTCATAGTTATTTTATCGATTTTAATTGTTATCTTTGATTTTATCTTTTTTTTTATTAATTTAAACTACTGCATTTCCCCACAGGGATTGATAAAGGTATATCTTATCTTGTATATATTTGTTACTGTAAATTTGTATTTCAACATGTATATTTTCTACTTTTTTGAATGCTATTTTATTTCTATTTTGAGACGTTTACATTTTGAATTGTTTGTTTCTAGTCTTTTAATTTCTCAACGCAAACATTTCCCAAATTGGGATCCATAAAGTACTTCTTCTCTTATGTGATCATATCTTATCGTATACAAAACTAAAAAGTCTCAGTGCATGTTAAGAAAATAATACTAATTTAATTTAATAAAAGCAACAGAAATCACAAAACATATTTAGATATTTTAATAACCTTAAAACCCTAATTGTGTTCTCTATTCCAGATTAAAATGACTGTGAGAAACACAGGTGAGTGTGTGTGGCCCCCTGCTGGCTGCACACACTCACCTGTGAGAAACACAGGAGAGTGTGTGTGGCCCCTGCTGGCTGCACACACTCACCTGTGAGAAACACAGGTGAGTGTGTGTGGCCCCCTGCTGGCTGCACACACTCACCTGTGAGAAACACAGGTGAGTGTGTGTTATCACTTCTTCTGGTTGTGTTGTTGATAGCGCATGGTGGGAAGGAGCAGGGAGAAGAACATCTTATTGTATCTGCCTCTTCTTTAAAAAACAACAACAACAAATGATTAAATGACCAATAAAAAGTCAAATAAAAGCAGTATTCGTTCAGCTGCTTACGAATACTGAAACATAAAACCTGAACACACTCAAAACTTCATTCTGTCTAATTACGCTTTCTTTATACATTTTCTCAAACATAAAAATGTTCTTACAGCCCTTTAAATCATTCGGCATATTCAATGTAAATACTGCTATTTTTTACTATATTTCTTAATATGTTTTAATGTTATTATAGTTTTTCTTCAAATAGTTTTACATGTGTTTGTTTTACTTTGATGTCTGCACCACGACACCAAGTCAATCCCTCGTAGTGTCGACCCACCTGGAGAGAAACCTGCTTCTGGTTCTGATTCATGCTTTAAGGCTAGATAATAATAATAATAATGCTTTATTTATACAGCACCTTTCATACGGCACCTTTCATACAGCACCTTTCATACACCTTTCATACGGCACCTTTCATACGGCACCTTTCATACAGCACCTTTCATACAGCACCTTTCATACACCTTTCATACGGCACCTTTCATACACCTTTCATACGGCACCTTTCATACGGCACCTTTCATACAGCACCTTTCATACGGCACCTTTCATACGGCACCTTTCATACAGCACCTTTCAGACAGCACCTTTAGACAGCACCTTTCAGACAGCACCTTTCATACAGCACCTTTCAATACACCTTTCATACGGCACCTTTCATACGGCACCTTTCATACGGCACCTTTCATACAGCACCTTTCATACGGCACCTTTCATACAGCACCTTTCATACAGCACCTTTCAGACAGCACCTTTCAGACAGCACCTTTCAGACAGCACCTTTCATACAGCACCTTTCATACACCTTTCATACGGCACCTTTCATACGGCACCTTTCATACAGCACCTTTCATACGGCACCTTTCATACGGCACCTTTCATACAGCACCTTTCATACAGCACCTTTCATACAGCACCTTTCATACAGCACCTTTCAGACAGCACCTTTCAGACGGCACCTTTCATACGGCACCTTTCAGACGGCACCTTCATACGGCACCTTTCATACGGCACCTTTCATACGGCACCTTTCATACAGCACCTTTCATACAGCACCTTTCATACACCTTTCATACGGCACCTTTCATACAGCACCTTTCATACACCTTTCATACACCTTTCATACGGCACCTTTCATACAGCACCTTTCATACAGCACCTTTCATACGGCACCTTTCATACGGCACCTTTCATACGGCACCTTTCATACAGCACCTTTCATACAGCACCTTTCATACAGCACCTTTCATACACCTTTCATACAGCACCTTTCATACAGCACCTTTCATACAGCACCTTTCATACACCTTTCATACAGCACCTTTCATCCCCTCCTCCACTCCCCTCTCCTCGGTTCCCCTCCTCCACTCCTCTCTCCTCGGTTCCCGTCCTCGACTCCTCTCTCCTCGGTTCCCCCTCCTTGACTCCTCTCTCCTCGGTTCCCCTCCTCCACTCCTCTCTCCTCGGTTCCCCTCCTCCACTCCTCGGTTCCCCCTCCTCCACTCCTATCTCCTCGGTTCCTCTCCTCGACTCCTCGACTCCTCTCTCCTCGGTTCCCCTCCTCCACTGCTCTCTCCTCGGTTCCCCTCCTCGACTCCTCCACTCCTCTCTCCTCGGTTCCCGTCCTCCTCTCCTCTCTCCTCGGTTCCCTCCTCGACTCCTCTCTCCTCGGTTCCCCTCCTCCACTCCTCTCTCCTCGATTCCCCTCCTCGACACCTCTCTCCTCGGTTCCCCTCCTCCACTCCTCTCTCCTCGGTTCCCCTCCTCCACTCCTCTCTCCTCGGTTCCACTCCTCGACTCCTCCGCTCGTATCTCCTGTGGGATGGACTAAGACACGAGGATAGGAGTCGAGTAGGGGAGTCGAGGAGGGGAGTCGAGGAGGGGAGTCGAGGATAGGAGTGGAGTGGAGGAGGGGAGTCGAGGAGGGGAGTCGAGGAGGGGAGTCGAGGATGGGAGTCGAGAATGGGAGTGGAGGATGGGAGTCGAGGAGGGGAGTCGAGGAGGGGAGTGGAGGAGGGGAGTCAAGGAGGGGAGTCGAGGATAGGAGTCGAGGATGGGAGTCGAGGAGGGGAGTGGAGGAGGGGAGTCGAGGAGGTGAGTCGAGGATAGGAGTCGAGGAGGGAGTCGAGGATGGGAGTCGCGGAGGGGAGTCGAGGAGGGGAACCGAGGAGAGAGGAGTGGAGGAGGGGAGTTGAGGAGGGGAGTCGAGGATAGGAGTCGAGGAGGGGAGTCGAGGAGGGGAGTCAAGGAGGTGAGTCGAGGATAGGAGTCGAGGAGGGGAGTCGAGGAGAGGAG
Source organism: Dissostichus eleginoides (assembly GCA_031216635.1). NCBI lineage: Eukaryota > Metazoa > Chordata > Actinopteri > Perciformes > Nototheniidae > Dissostichus > Dissostichus eleginoides. The sequence goes on from CM062275.1 coordinate 33,832,509, forward strand.
TCAAGGATAGGAATGGAGGAGGGGAATTAGAGAAATGAGAACCCTTCAAGGAGGTCAAGTGTATGATAATGAAACCCACCAATGGTCTCCCTCTGAAAGGTGAACCCACCAATGGTCTCTCTGACAGGTGGACCCACCAATGGTCTCCCTCTGACAGGTGGACCCACCAATGGTCTCTCTGACAGGTGGACCCACCAATGGTCTCTCTCTGACAGGTGGACCCACCAATGGTGCGTGCGTGCCTGTGTGCGTGTGTGTCTGTGTGTGTGTGCGTGCGTGTGTGCATGCGTGCGTGCCTGTGTGCGTGTGCGCGTGTGTGTGCGCGTGTGTGTGAGTGCGTGCCTGTGTTTGTGTGAGTGCGTGCCTGTGTGTGTGTGTGTGCGTGCCTGTGTGTGTCTGTGTGTGCGTGCATGCCTGTGTGCGTGTGAGTGTGTGCGTGTGTGTGTGTGCCTGTGTGTGTGTGTGTGTGCGTGCGCGTATGTGTCTGTGTGTGCGTGCGTGCCTGTGTGGGTGTGTGTGTGAGTGTGTGTGTGTGCGTGCCTGTGTGTGTCTGTGTGCGTGTGTGCCTGTGTGTGTGTGTGTATGTGTGTGTGTGTGTGCCTGTGTGTGTGCGTGCCTGTGTGTGTGTGTCTGTGTGTGTGTCTGTGTGTGCGTGCCTGTGTGCGTGTGTGTGTGAGTGTGTGTGAGTGCGTGCCTGTGTGTATGTGCGTGTGTGCGTGCCTGTGTGCGTGTGTGTCTGTGTGTGTGTGTGTGTGTCTGTGTGTCTGTGTGTGTCTGTGTGTGTGTGTGTGCGTGCCTGTGTGCGTGTGTGTCTGTGTGTCTGTGTGTGTGTGTGTGTGTGTGCGTGCCTGTGTGTGTGTGTGTGTGTGGGCGTGTGTGCGTGCCTGTGTGCGTGTGTGTGTGTGTGTGTGTGTGTGTGTCTGTGTGTGTGTGTGTGTGTGTGTGTCTGTGTGTGCGTGCCTGTGTGCGTGTGTGTGTGAGTGTGTGTGAGTGCGTGCCTGTGTGTATGTGCGTGTGTGCGTGTGTGTCTGTGTGTGTGTGTGTGTGTGTGTGTGTGTCTGTGTGTGTGTGTGTGTGTGTGTCTGTGTGTGTGTGTGTGTGTGTGTGTGTTAGATTACTGTAACGCTTTAAATGAAAACAGAAAGGAATCAAAAGGTGTCTCTGACTGAAACCCTCTGTCTCTGCATGTTCTGCACACTAGATGTCCCTCTCTTCCAACATGATGAACCCTGCCGTCCGTCAGCATGTCTCTGAGTTTTAAGACTCTTCTTATTTCACTTGATTTCAGCACCATGGACAGCGACACGTGGATCTGCCTCCTGATTGGCTGCTTTCTTTTTGACGGGATGAAATCAGTTTTTAATAATCATGTTTACACACATGTTCCTGTAAGAGCTGGTTTATCATCCAGACATTAGTCAGCATTACATGGGTCAGTGCTGCAGAGACAATGAGACACAAGGAGACACAATGAGACACAATGAGACATAATGAGACACAATGAGACACAAGAAGACACAAAGGGACTTCAAAGAGACACAAGAAGACACAATGAGACACAATGAGACACAAGGAGACACAAGGAGACACAATGACACACAATGAGACACAAGAAGACACAATGAGACACAATGAGACACAAGGAGACACAATGAGACACAATGAGACACAAGAAGACACAATGAGACACAATGAGACACAAGGAGACACAAGGAGACACAAGAAGACACAATGAGACACAATGAGACACAATGAGACACAATGAGACACAAGAAGACACAATGAGACACAAGAAGACACAATGAGACACAAGAAGACACAATGAGACACAATGAGACACAATGAGACACAAGAAGACACAATGAGACACAATGAGACACAATGAGACACAATGAGACACAAGAAGACACAATGAGACACATTACTTCAAGTAACTTACTTTGGTTACTAAAGCTAACTGTAGCTACTAAACTCTAGTTACTTAAGCTAACTTCGGTTTTCTAAGCTAACTTCCTTAACCTAATGTTATTTTGTCAAGTAACTTACTTTGGTTACAAAAGCTAACTTTAGCTACTAGAGCTAAGTTAGGTTATTTTATTTGTAGCTATTACTATTATTACTTAACTAAGGAACTAAGCTAACCCACTCCCTGAAGCTACTTAAGCTAACGAACTACATTTGGACCTTTCTCAAGGACACATACAAAATTACTTAATCTTGAATGTGTGCAAACAGTGTTTTAAATACTTAAATCTGTCCATAAAGTAACGCTCCTCTCTGTCCCACAGACCTCGCTCTCGCAGGAGGCGCAGAGCCTCTAAATATGTGGACAAAAACCCAGCCATCATCTCCATGTCCTGGACGAAATAAAGACCATTAAGTACGATTTTAATGTGTGTATTTAACTCTAATCCAGTGCCATCATCTGCAGGCAGCTCCGCAGTGCTTGCCCCTGTGTGCGGGGAATATGAAATACTTAAAAAAAATTATGTTTTTTAGACTAAGCTGCAAAGAATAAATCCTGACTCATCAGTTTTTGTCTGCTGGTTCCAGATTTCGTGGATAAGGAGTCGGGATCCGCTCTGCTGTGAAGAAGCTGCACGATAACACCCGAGATAATTGAAGATACAGTCGCCTCTGATTTAAAACAGATGAATCATCCAAGCTATTAAGACACTTACAGTGTTTCCCACAGATCTGAAATATACTTGGGGGGGTGGTGGTTTGAGGTGACGTGCCTTTGTGACGTGCAACAACATTAACATTAACATTCACCTTTCTGGTGGTCGCTTGTTAGCAGACCCTTCACGCCATGGCAGAGCGAACAGGTACAGGCAGGGCCCGTAGTGACAGCCCTATAGTTTCAATCTACTACCCACAAATAAACATATGGACATGGGTTACTATTTAAAAAAATGGTAAATGTATTTAGGAACCTGTCCATGTGATTTTAAGTGGGGGTGGACCTCAAATCCTCTAGGGGGGTCCGGGGGCATGCTCCAACATTTGTTTTTAAATGTTGGAGTTAAATGCATCAATCTGGTGCACTTTGAGGGGGAAATAAAGAGACTAGATCTATGGGAACACCTATATGAAACAGAACTGTATACATTTCAATAATCATAACATCATGGCCATAACCAATAACGTACTGACCATATCAATAATCATAACATCATAAGAACATACCATATCAATAATCATAACATCATAAGAACATACCATATCAATATGAAGAAACACTGAACCTTGTTTACTTATTTATTTTTGGTTCATTTATAGTTGTGAGTGTGTCTGTGCTCCTGAATCAGCCTCTCCTGTCTCCCTCCTCTCCCTCCTCTCCCTCCTCTCCCCCCTCTCCCTCCTCCCCCTCCTCTCCCTCCTTCCCCTCCTCTCCCTCCTCTCCCTCCTCTCCCCCTGCTCCCTCCTCTCCCTCCTCTCCCCCCTTCTCCTCTTTGAGGCAGCAGCAAAGACTAGTTTTAGCTCTCAACAAGTTTTAAAAGTGTATCTTACCTTTTTTCACCTAGTTAACTTTTTTTATTTTATTCATGCATATTTCACTAATCACTCCCCCCTCAAATGGAAATATGTGTTTACATAAATGGTGACCAAACCGTTTGAGACCCACTGAGAACTTAGACTAAGTGAACTATCTAAACACTCAGAGAGTCCTTTACCTCACTGAGCTGAGGTTATCCCGAGCTTGAATGACACACAGAGACCAATCAGGGCTTTGATTGATCTGTATGACAGTGGCCATGTGGGCAGGCCACATCATATAGACAGCCAGTCACCCTGTGAGGCAGACCCACATCATGTAGACAGCCAGTCACCCTGTGTGAGGCAGACCCACATCATGTAGACAGCCAGTCACCCTGTGTGAGGCAGACCCACATCATGTAGACAGCCAGTCACCCTGTGTGAGGCAGACCCACATCATGTAGACAGCCAGTCACCCTGTGTGAGGCAGACCCACATCATGTAGACAGCCAGTCACCCTGTGTGAGGCAGACCCACATCATGTAGACAGCCAGTCACCCTGTGTGAGGCAGGCCCACATCATGTAGACAGCCAGTCACCCTGTGTGAGGCAGACCCACATCATGTAGACAGCCAGTCACCCTGTGTGAGGCAGACCCACATCATGTAGACAGCCAGTCACCCTGTGTGAGGCAGACCCACATCATGTAGACAGCCAGTCACCCTGTGTGAGGCAGGCCACATCATGTAGACAGCCAGTCACCCTGTGTGAGGCAGACCCACATCATGTAGACAGCCAGTCACCCTGTGTGAGGCAGACCCACATCATGTAGACAGCCAGTCACCCTGTGTGAGGCAGACCCACATCATGTAGACAGCCAGTCACCCTGTGTGAGGCAGACCCACATCATGTAGACAGCCAGTCACCCTGTGTGAGGCAGACCCACATCATGTAGACAGCCAGTCACCCTGTGTGAGGCAGACCCACATCATGTAGACAGCCAGTCACCCTGTGTGAGGCAGACCCACATCATGTAGACAGCCAGTCACCCTGTGTGAGGCAGACCCACATCATTTAGACAGCCAGTCACCCTGTGTGAGGCAGGCCCACATCATGTAGACAGCCAGTCACCCTGTGTGAGGCAGGCCACTTAACAGGCCAGGCCATCGGGAAACCCCCCGGTCCTCCCGATGGCCAGTCCGGGACTGGGTACAGGAGGCGTAGAGCGAGGGATCATTGTCCACAAGTTAATCGATCGCAGATGGCGTCGTGGTCGCGGACGAAAAGAAAAAAGAAAAAAACCTAAATGGGTTGCGAAATATACTTGGGCGGCCGTTAATATACCTGGGCGGCCGGCCCAAGTAAAGTCTATGTGTGGGAAACCCTGACTTAGATATCTTACATATTTTGTGCAATAAAGATAATGTCCCTTAATATATGTTTACTTTCTATTGTAACGTTTGAACTTCCTACTTCAGACAGATCCGACCTCCTGAATGCAGAAACTGAATGTTTGTGTTGAAGTGACGAGAAGTTTAAAGAAGCATTTCAGCAGGAAGGAAATCCTGAACTAAATGTGAATCTTAAAATGTGAATTATGAGCGGGTGGAAGTCACGACTAAGGAAGAAATACATTCAAAACAGTGGTTGCTGCTGAGTGTGATTATGTGTTGTAATAATGACTAATAATCGGTTTGAATAAACTGAGTAAGTAAATCAAATATCAGCTTCAGTAATTTATTCATCTTCTTCAGGAGTATATTAGTATTTACTGTGTGACATGTCTCCATGCTTTAATGATCAAAAAGCTCTCTATTTTTATCATACGTTTCTCGTCTGCTCTGATTGGTTAGCTGTAAATAAAGTAATAATAAGAATAAAGATATTTTAAATTGAATGTATATTTGTATTTGTTATGTCTCGATGCCAACCGCCTTTATATGAAAATAATATCCTACTTTTAAATGTACGTTATTATCTTATTTTATCTTAAAGGTGGGGTATGTCATTTATTTCAGAAACACTTGTTGTTAAGTTCACCGCTGTTCCTGAGTGGCCCATTTACACCCCAGTAGAGTGTTTGCTGCGTAGGGGCCCTCACCTTGGCTATCAACAACCTCCCATGGCTCTAACAGCTTTGGAGCATTTGTGCCAACTAATGATTCCACTTTAGCACTGATACTGGGAAGATGGACTTTATTCAGGTACGCCCACTGCGTGAAGTCTTTCTGATTGGGAATGCTACCGGAGGTGACTGGCATCTCTTCCTGGGTGAAAACGTCAGGAAGAGGTAAGAAGTTGTCGCTGTCCAGTGCTGAAACTTCAAGTAAAGTAAAGAGGGCTCACCAGACAATTTGCAAAGTAAACTAATGTCAAACTAAAATAACTTTCTTATAAAAGAAAGTGACTAAAGATACACTGGAGCACATCTCCTAACAATAAACAAAACACAAGTTAAGCTAGCAGGCCTCACAGAGACACATGCAGCCAGAGGAGAAGGAAGAGAGCGACTACAGCCTTCCTCAGGTCCTTTATACGTTTCCTAAAACATCGCAGGACTTCATCTGCTTCTCCAGTTTTATCACATGTGGATTTACTGCAGATTTCTCAACAGCACTAGTTTCTGTTTTCAGTTTCAAACCAGAGCTATAAATCTTTGACCTTTGATTTGAAACTTTTACTACGGAAGCCCTAAACGGCCAAAAATCAAACATATTATTTCCTACTTTTTATGGACTAACAAGTTTAAATAACAAACCGGTGCCTTTGTGGCCTTTTTGTTTTGATTCAGGCCAACTTGTGCGCATTCATTAAAACAACTTCCTATTTACCAATTTCAACTGGTTATATGTTACCTTCCACTTTCCACGAGCCGGGACGTAACAGTTATTCTGTAATTGTATTTGTTTCAGAAGTTATTTTTCATTAACTTCAGAAAACAAATGTTATTTTTCTGAGATACATAAAGAAAGACCTATAAAGTTTAATTAAACATTGGTGTATTTTCATTTGAAATTATCAGCTTATTCTTGATTATTGCAAGAACGTTTTATTTTCTCGAGATGTCCAAACACTATCTGTCATCTCTACAAAACAACTTTAATTCTTTGAAGCTAATGAGATGAATTCTTGTGACAGGAAAAGGAGTCAGCTGGTTTATAACGTCAAACAGGAGACAAACATACAAAACATTGAATTTACTCGAAGCAACAAGAGTCATTTTAAATCCTGTATATATTTGTTTAAAATGGCAGACGTTCATTGATCCTGTGTTTACGACAGATAGCTTCTTCAGAATATCACTAAAGTAAACAGACGCACTTATCACATTATACAGCTTTGAGGCTCTTAATACACAATTAAAGCATATTTCTAATACTGTAATGCATATATAGATATCATCTGAATATCAAAATATGATACACAATTCGTACATTCACAAAACATGTCATTTATCTTAAATCTATACAGTTATGAAATCATGTCTATTTATAAAAAAGGTACAAATTTGACATCAAAATGAGACGAATGTAGAAAATAAAAACAGAGAACTTAATGAAAATGTGGCACTTTGTCCTCTGCTACATCAGTGACACATCAGTCCTGTATCTATCACAAAATCACACAAAATCACACTTTTCTCCAGCAAGAAACATGTCAATTCTGCTTTCTCAGCTTTAAGCGAAAAACGTGACATTTAGGGAAAAGAACGTCCGGCAAAACGTTTCAAAAGAGGATTGATACCACTCTCATGTACAATATCAACCCACCACCAGTTGTTAGCATAGCTTAGCATAAAGACTGGTCTATTACATTACAAATAATCTGCATCCTCAATATCTTTAATTCAACGTATGAAGCCCCGCCCCCAGAAGGGTAGACAAAGGTCCACAGTTTGACATTTATAAAAACAAGTTAACCTAGAAACCAAATGTAATTAGCCTATCAGTGCGCTGGTTAGCCGCCAAACGTTAGCTGTTTTACTAGCTAAGTGATACATCCATCTATCTGTAAATCACGCTAGCTAATGTTCACTATCTATCTACATAGCTAGCTTACATTAGCTACCCATCTAAAAGATAGCTATCTCAGCTTTAGGCGAAAAACGTGACATTTAGGAAAAAGAACGTCCTGCAAAACGTTTGAAAAAGAGGATTGATACCACTCATGTACAATAAATATGAAGCTATCACCAGTCGTTAGCATAGCTTAGCATAAAGACTGGTAAAAGAGGAAGCCTCACAATTCTGTCTCATACTTTACAACTAATCTGCAAGTTCACCAGAGACTCAGTTAACCTGTCAGTGAGCTGGTTAGCTAGCTAAAGTTAGCAATTTAGCTATGGGAAGTTATCTATCTGTAAATCAAGCGAGCTAACGTCCGCTATATCTCTACCTAGTTCGCTAGCTTAAGTTAGCTATCTAGTCATGATGTAAATATGAGTTATTATTTAACACCCTGTGGTTAGACTTGCAGAGTGGACCTGTGTCTACGTTCAAGAGTAAAATAACTTATATAATATAAAAAATACCCATCGTTTTGTGTCTCTTTTTTGTGTTGTTAGCTGTTGTAGACGTTCCCTTTCAGCCTCACACGGGGCACCAACTGAAGCGCATCCTGTGTTTGTCTCACTCTTTATTGCATGAAAACATATATTTTGTTTTGTTAGAATCTGAATCTATCACCCTAACAAACGTTCGCTATCTATCTACCTATTTCGCTAGCTTACGTTAGCTATCTAGCTAGCTATAGCCAAGTTGGTTGCTGTCATAATGTAAATATGAGTTATTATTTAACACCCTATGGTAACATTTGCAGTGTGGACCTGTCTACCATTCAAGCAGTAAAGAGGAGAGATCTCTGGGTACAATAACTTATATAATGTCAAAAATACCCATCGTTTTGTGTCTCTTTTTTGTGTAGTTAGTTGTTGTAGACGTTCCCTTTTGGCCTTGCGCGGGGCACCAACTTTCCTGTGTTTGTCTCACCTCCAAAAACTAAGATAGAAACGTATTTTAAACATCAAGAATCTGAATCTATCACTCAAACAAACTTTAAGAAACCCAATAAGTATTTTCCCAAACGTCAAATGATTCCTTTAAGCCTTTTCCATCCTCATAAAGTACAAAGCACACGATACGATAGTTTCTTTGCATCACATACAAACTATATTCAGCTTTAAGTCAATGGGTTGAAACTCAGCATACTTCTTGTTATGTGGCCTATATTTTCTAAAATACATCTATCTATGTTAATAAATGTACACAAACAAACTTAGTTGTTGATCTCATAAAGCACAAAATCTATTAATACAGAGTCCTCGAAGCCTCACGGTTACAACATTTTATTATCTCCCTTTTTTCCGTAGTTATTTGTCAATATCTCAAAATATCAGATGTAGTGACCCGGTGGATTCAAACCAACACAACACAATATACCAGATGCACAAAAGAGGTACGAGGTACAATAGAGAAGATCATTTAAAGCAGATTTGACTGGACCCAAAGATCTGTTGGGTTTATATCCAGAAGAGCAGAAATGTACCTCAGCTCGCTCTACGCCAAAACCTGTATTGCATTGTTTTGGTAAAAGGCTCAAAAAGCTGAATTTGTCTTATGGTCTATGCATAATTCTTTCAAATATGCACCTTGTATTATTACCGATGAAGCATGTTTGTTTTTTGTTCCTTGAAAAAAATCCTAATAAAACATAGTTGGGAAAAAAATATCAAATTTCGTTTTTCATAGACGACGAAATTAAAGCCTTTTTATGTTTATTTATAAAATATATTTTTCTCTTGATCTCGAATTGTCAGGTCAAGAAAACAACAATGCCATTTAGAGATAATGACAAATAACTAATATAAATGTTTGAAGCATGTCGTCCGTAACGTTATCCTAAAATCTTATTTGAGCATATAAATATTTAATTGGCAATTTCCTCCACTATTGAAGACAACATTTAAACGTTTTTAAAATACAGCGCATTGTTCACCCTTAACAGCTATCATTCAACGAGTGAAACATGACTTTCCTTATATATATCGTCATATACAGCAAGTCATAAACTTACGTATATCAATTAGTAGGAGAGGATGTGGACGGTCGTCACGGTTCTTACTTTAAAATCTGGACGTTAAGTGTAAAGCTTTGTGGTGAAAACAGCTAATTATGTTTTGTTACCTCCCTGGCTAACTTGCCCCTTTTCATTCAGCTGTCATCTGATTGGCTGGACGATGAAAGGGCAGCAGTAAACGGGGTCAAAGTTGGAATAATGTAACTTAAGCAGTCAGGGCCGTCCCTGGCCAACATGAGGCCCCACGCAAAGTTCTATGATGAGGCCCTCTGTTTCGCGAGCGTCGACGGAGGGGGTGCTAGTGGAGCCTCGCAGCGGCGAAACCGTGCATAGGTGCGCCGCATTTTCGGCTCAGTTGAGACACCCTCCGCAAGATGAGGCCCCCTCCGCAAGGTGAGGCCCCACGCAGTCTGCATGATCGGCCTTTAGGGAGGGACGGCCCTGTAAGCAATGCAAGATGTCGAGGAATATAACTCAAACGCTTCATGTGAATGCAGTAATAACAACGTTGCTGGATTCACGTTGGAGTTTTAATTAAAAGCCTCAAACAGACACTAAAGAGCGGGTAGCAACGCATCAATACCAAAGTACATCTGATGCCTAAAAGGCGCCCAAAGAGATGCTCAACAATCATCATCTAGAGAATACGATTCCTGAAGAAATTGCGGTGTGAATGCTGTGTGCTGTACAGCCGACGCTAACCAGCATTGAAGATTGAAGAAGAAGAAGAAGATTCAACTTATTGTCATTACGTAGTTCAGGTATTATGTAACGAAACGGTTCCTCTGCATTTGACCCATCCTAGTGTTAGGAGCAGTGGGCTGCCATTATGTACGGCACCCAGGGAGCAGTTTTAGGGAACGGTGCCTTGCTCAGGGACACCCCGGTAGCACTTGGTCTTTCCGGGACTTGAGCTGGTGACCTTCCAGTTGCCAAGCAAGTCCCTATGGACTTCGCCACCACCGCCTAGCATCTGCAGGGTTAGAGCATCTGAAGATCAGCACTCTAACCCACTGAGCCACGGCTGTAAAAAGGTGGAGATTTCTTTACTAAAATTTGGATGAATTGTGGTTAATATTTCTGGAATTATGAACGTTTTTATATATATAACTATTACCGTATTGACCCGAATATAAGACGACCCTGATCATAAGACGACCCTGATTATAAGACGACCCTCTTTTTCAAGACTTTTTGGAAAATACCTTGGAAAGCTTTCTCTGACTGGTTTACCTTTTAAGGCGGTCTTTTTGGCTCGCCATCTTAACGTTACTCTCAGTAACTTTACTTAACCTAACCCTAACCCTATTTCTTTGCTGCTCGACAGCAAAGAAATAGATGACTTGATGACTTCGTTGATCACATTATCTTAAAATTGGCATCGTATCTTCTCCTCTCTTGTTTATTAACTCACTTACTTTTGATCCACTTTGTTGGAGTTGGTCTCTGTCTCTCCATCTCTTTCTCTCCTGTTGCTGTGTGCAGTTACTTTAAGACTCGTTTGGCGCCATCTGGTGTTGAGACTGTGTAATAACATCAAAAAGTCTAGACCCCGAATATAAGATGACTCCTTTTTGTCAGATTTTGTTCTAGAAAAAAATAAACCCGGTCTTATATTCGGGTCAATGCGGTACTTTTACTTCTCAGCATTCACACCAATTTCGTTTGGGCCCATAATGCTGGAATGATCCTGTAATTTGACCCTTGACCCCAATATTGCACATTTCAGCACCAACCCTTTTCAAACTCCGCCCTCTATACATCGGGACATGATCCTATAAAAAGGTGAATATTTTTATAGTAACATTTGGATGAAATATGGTTAATATTTCTAGAATTATGACGTTTTTATAATATATAATAACTTGCTTTTGCTTCTCAGCATTCACACCAACTTCGTTTGGGCACATATTGCTGGAATGATCCTGTAAGCTGACCCCTTGACCCCAATTCTGCACATTTCAGCACCAACATTTTCAAACAGCATGTCAACCCTCCCCGATCCCCCTACATGATCCTCGCTAAAATGTCCCAATTTTGGATCAATAAAGCACTTCTTATCTAATCTCCCGTTTCTCCCTCACAGAGTGGAGGCGCTCTGCTTGAAGTCTTTGAGGATGACGGAAGCGTACGTCATGTTGGTCGGGCTGCACAGAATGGACTCTGAATTTGGGAAGGGGTTCACGGGAGGAGGAGCGTTGTGATCTCTGAACGGGGACGGAGGCATGAGGGCCTCCTCGGCGAGTTTCCCTTCCACCGAGTCCCCGTCGCTGTCGTGGATCCGGGCGTTGTTGTATATGTAGCCGTGAAGGAGGCCAAACTGAGCCTCATCTTCCTCCTCAGAAGGGGAGTCAGGCTCCTGGTGGAGGTGGGGCTCCTGGTGGAGGTGGGGCTCCTGGTGGAGGAAGGGCTCCTGGTGGGTCTCCTGGTGGAGGTGGGTCTCCTGTTGGAAGAGGTGCTCCTGTTGGAAGAAGGGCTCCTGGTGGAGGTGGGTGTGGAAGTGGGGCTCCTGGTGGAGGAGGGGCTCCTGGTGGAGGAAGGGCTCCTGGTTGAGGAAGGGCTCCTGGTTGAGGAAGGGCTCCTGGTTGAGGAAGAGCTCCTGGTTGAGGTGGGTGTCCTGGTGGAGGAGGGGCTCCTTGTGGTGTTGGGTCTCCTGGTGGAGGTGGGGATTATGGTGGAGAAGGGGCTCCTGGTGGAGGAAGGTCTCCTGGTGGAGGAGGGTCTCCTGGTGGAGGAGGGTCTCGTGGAGGAGGAGGGTCTCTTGGTTGAGGTGGTTCTCCTGGTGGAGGAGGGTCTCGTGGAGGAGGAGGGTCTCCTGGTTGAGGTGGATCTCCTCGTGGAGGAGGTGGGGCTCCTGGTGGAGGTGGGGCTCCAGCTGAAGTAGGGGCTCCTGGTGGAGGAGGGGCTCCTGGTGCTGGTACACTAACACACCACCACTAACCGCCTCAGGAATGCTAATCATGTCATTTAACTTGGGTATGTTGAATTCGTCCACCTGCGGACGCTCCACGAAGACGCCGTTTTTTGTGCGAGGTGCGTACGGTTCCTCCCCCCTCGGCATCTGACCCTGGTGCATCATGGGAGGGGTGACGGGGGGGTTGTACCGCACGGCCTCGCCCTCGTCCTCCTCCTCGGCCACGTTGTACAGAGTCTTAGTGCTGAGGAAGGAGTTGGTTAAGGGTTTGATGACAGCCGTCTGATTGGCCTCCTGCCGCCTCACGTGCACTGACAGTCTGTGCCACGTGTGATCTCCTTTGGGAGGGAGCCTGGCACCTGGTTCAGACCATGACACAGACTTTCCATTAGAACTATATGAACAGAATAAAGATGGACACAAATTACTGCAAGGGAACCCACAAAGGTGGAGACAAGACAGCATTTATGGTTTGTGTTATAAAAAATTAAGAATACAAAAGATGTTGTTTATAATAGTTCAGGGTTTCTGCAGGGTCCTGAAAATGTTTTTAAGAAAGCTAATGCTACAAAATCCTTCAGTATCAACACTTTACTCCTTATTATCAATACGTATTCATATATTTGTGCAAGTATATAAGCACATGTACAAGACAACAGAATAAGTCCTAAGCAAAATAAAATATATATAACTAAATAATAAAATAAATACAAAATAAATGATAGCATTTTTATATATTTGCTTATTTTTCGCTCCTCTTTCTCCTAATTAAAAATAATAATATTGTAGACTCTATGACTTTGATTATCCTTAATATCGTTATTTAAATAATAATTAAATATGTCCTCTGAAGAGAACACAGAATAACTGCTCTATATGGCTGGAAAGAACAACAAAATATTGATATGAATAGTTTTAGACCAGATTTTCTCTACGGGTTTCCATCGTGTTTTGCTGTATGAGTGTAAAAACCTCACATTGAACGGTGTGTGGTATTCTAAAGGTGTGTGTGATAATATTAAGGTGTGTGGACCCTGCAGGAATCTGTCGTCTGTAGATTAGATCGTCTGCTCCCTCAGCTCAGAGATGCTGGTTTTAATTTAACTTCTCAGGTTAAACGTCTGTGAGGATTGAGCGCCGCACAGCTCAGGTGTTTCTCTGAAGTTAAATACAGAGAACCAGCACCCCCGAGCCTCTGGAGCATGCTGAGTCATAATTACTGCACCCACCTGCCCTTCTTCTTCCTCCTGAACATGTTCAGAAAGCTGCTGCTTCGACACGCCATCTTCCCGTCGCCCACGTGCATCCTCACAGCGTCCGAAGTGGTGAAAGCGCTGCGCACGTTTCTCTCCGGCTTGGCGAGAATGATGTACATCTTGGGCGTAAACATGCATCCGAGAGCCACCGTCACACTGAGGCTCACGGAGAACGACGTGGTGATGATCTTGTAGTTGCTCCCGAAGTAAATGGGAACGAACGCCAGCCAGATGATGCAGGTGGTGTACATGGTGAAGGCGATGTACTTGGCCTCGTTGAAGTTAGCGGGCACATTTCGGGTTTTAAAAGCGTAATAAGTGCAGCTGAGGATGAGCAACCCGTTGTATCCGAGAGGCGCCACGACCCCCATGTTGCTGGTGTTGCAGATGAGGAACACTTCACGGATGCTAGGGTAAGATTTAACGGGTTCTGGGGGCTCCATGATGATCAAAGTGACCTCCAAAGTCAACTGAACGCTCACCAGAATGGAGGCGATGACCACCTGCGCCCAAGCACTCATGAAGCGAGGTTTCCGGGTGCAGATCTTCTTCTTGCTGCCGGCCAGAATGCGTGCGATGCGGTTTGTCTTTGTGACGAGAGCAGCGTAGCACATGGCGGCAGAGAGACCGACGAGGAGGCGTTGGAGGTAGCAGGAGAAGATCGTGGGTCGAGCGATGAGTGTGAACGGACACAAGAAACCCAGGAAGATCCCGGCCAGGATGATGTAGCACAGCTCGCGGCTGGAGGACTTCACAACCGGCGTGTCACGGTACAACACGAAGATAAACGCCACGAAGGAGGTGACCAGGATGCCGAGGCAGGAGAACACCACCTGCAGAGGGGAGAGGAAACATTATATAAAGCAATAAGAAATCAAATATAAAATAAACTACATATATAAAAGGGTGAAAAGAAATAAAATAGTGCATTCATATTATAAAAAAACTCTTCGGATGTATAAACCGTCTAATTGTTGAAATAGTAGAATAAATAATATTAAAACAAATATATATATTGCACATAAAACAACCTCAGTGACCAAAGTGCTGTACAGCGAACAAATCGTATAGAATAACAATAGGAGTAAAATAATAAGATAATAATTAAAAACAAGATAAAAAACTGAGGCGGGAGAACGCCACCTGGAGAGAGGACAGGAACAATCACAGGGTATCTGCAGGAATCCTGAAGTCACATGTAAGACCTTTAAGACCTTTTCTAAGACCCTTTCCATACATGTTAAGACCTCATCGCCACTTGGAGTTCTAACCGGTTACCTTGGCGACACACTTCACCTCACATTGACTATATACAGTATTGATTGTCCTTCCTCCTTATCTTCCAACCATTTGGACGCAGACTTGCATTTCCCCAAAACGATGTTGTTTAACAACCGGCGTAAACGGACCTTCGCGCTATCAAGCAGTGAGCGTGCGATGTCCTGTTCAGATGACGTCACATCCAACGGGATGCCATGAATACACTACACAGAATCACTACACACCTACGCAATGATTACATCCAGGCAGAATCACTACACACCTACGCAATGATTACATTCAGGCAGAATCACTACACACCTACGCAATGATTACATCCAGGCAGACTGTAGAATACAACCTCTTTGGACCATTTATATACTTATTGAAAACAAGCTTCAAAATGTAATACCTTGGAAAATGCCCTTTAATACTTTTTAATACTTTTTAATAGCCTTAATTTTCGCTAAATTGATTTATCAACTTTTAATACTTTTTAAGACCCCGCGGACCCCCTGAATAATATAAACTTTATCAATCTTAATCTTTATTTATTTATAGCACATTTAAAACAACCTCTGTTGACCGAAGTGCTGTACAGGGAACAAATAACTGTGAACAAAACTGTGCAAGAAAATAAAAATATTGCACGAAGAAGTAAAATAAAACCCCACCTGGATGATGGACTCGGGGTTACTCCACTCCAGGTAGCGCAGGGTGATCGGCTCACAGCCTGGAGACAAGAAGAACACGTGATCTATCAAAGCAATGCAGGACACTCATCTTAGCATGGAGGTGAGGTTTCAGACTATAAGGGAAGAAGCGAAATAACAGTCACATTTAGACGAACAAAATGATTTCTCTGCAAAGCACTGCAGGGAATAAACTAAATGAAGAGATGTTGGGTTATTTATCTTATATAACGTGTCTTCTTTCAGACTAGTGGACAGAAACCCTCTTAATCCAGGACATTACCCTCCTCTCTGTGTCTGCAGATTGCTCCTCAAAACTCACCAAAAGTTAGCATTACAAAACGCCTCATTAGCATATTCAAACATAAGAAGACTTGTAATATAAAAGATAATTGTGTTAATGTCAGTAATGAAGGGGGGGGGGGGTGGGGGGGTTCATGGGGGTGTTAGTTAAGAGTTTTTCTTTATTCTAAGGTGACATTGAGAAACACATTTCAGCTGAGGAACACAGAAAGTCTGAAAGTGGGTTTTTAGCTCAGATATAAATAAACCTTTTTGTACGGAGCCAGGCGGGGGGGGGGGAGGTGGGGGGGGGGGTGAGGGTGAGGGGGGGGGACAAAGACCATCGCTGCCTTTCTGCTGGAGCCAAATAAACTCTCCCTGAATATCTCACTGATGTTGTTCTATTTACTTATCGAGGGAGGGATAGAAGAAAAACTGCACGGGAATCATTTCCATCTCTTCCTGAGATCCAGTCACACCACGAGAGATGCAAATAATGCACGAGGAGGACAAGGTAGTGCCGGAAGAAATAACACTACAAATATAAAAAGGGAGAAAAGGAATAGAATAGTTCAAGAAAAAATGATATAATGGAATAAGAAATAAAAACAATAATGCATTAAGATAATGGTGCATTAATAACTGTTCACCCCTCCACCCGTATCTGTAACCTTGACGTTTCAGTAAGTGAAACGTAATGGAGACTAAATACTGTTGTATAAACAGAAAGGTATAAATATATAACACATGAACTGTATAAGATGCCGCATGGTGTTCACATGTTTAAAAGGTGTGAATAATGAATAGAGCAGGAGGTGGAGGAAGTGGAGCAGAGAAAGTAGGGCTGCAGGAGGAGAGATGATGAATATCTGCAGGTGTCGGGGGGGGGAGAAAATAGGACAGAATTATGGAGAAGATCTGCAGAGAGAGAGCAGGACAAACTGCAGAGGACCAGAGGGTGGAAGTATAGAGTACAAATACTTTGTTACTGGACTCAAGTACATGTTTCTGGTCTCAGTACTTTACTCCACTACTTATTTCTCTGACGACTTTTTACTTTCTACTTCTTACACTTTGAACCCAAATACCTGTACTTTCTACTTCTTACATGTTGAACCCAAATACCTGTACTTTCTACTTCTTACATGTTGAACTCAAATACCTGTACTTTCTACTTCCTACATTTTGAACCCAAATACCTGTACTTTCTACTTCTTCCATGTTCCAAACAGGCTGGTTCCTTTAGTCTGAATGTGTGTTTGGTGGCGTGATCATTATTATTTAGAGTCATTGCGTGCCTATTGATTTGAACACGATCCGTGTATCCATCATTTCCTGGTCTTCTCTAAAGAAGAGGGACCAATGAAAACGTTGTCATGTTGCCGTTGTTCAGCATGGAAACATTCATTAGCTAACAATGACATTATTGTTCTATTAATATAAAGGGAGGTCAGGTACTCTTTAAAACAGCTGCTAGTTATGGGTACTTTTTACTGAAGGACATTTCAAAGCCCTCTTTACTTTGACTTGAGTAAAGAAGTTTAGTCAGTACTTCTACTTTTACCATCCATCCATCTTCTCCCGCTTATCCGTGGTCGGGTCGCGGAGGTAGCAGTTCCAGCAGAGAGCCCCAAACTTTCCTTTCCCTGGCCTCATCAACCAGCTCTGACTGGGGGATCCCAAGGCGCTCCCAGGCCAGCAAAGAGATATAATCCCTCCACCTGGTCCTAGGTCTACCCCTTGGTCTCCTCCCAGCTGGACGTGCCTGGAACACCTCCCTAGGGAGGCGCCCAGGTGGCATCCTTACTAGGTGCCCGAACCACCTCAACTGGCTTCTTTCGACGCGGAGGAGGAGCGGTTCAACTCCGAGTCCCTCCCAGATGACTGAACTTCTCACCTTATCCCTAAGGGAGACGCCAGCCACCCTGTGGAGAAAACCCATCTCGGCCGCTTGTATCCGCGATCTCGTTCGTTCGGTCATGACCCATCCTTCATGACCATAGGTGAGGGTAGGAACGAGAATGGCCCGGTAGACAGAGAGCTTTGCCTTCTTGCTCAGCTCTCTTTTCGTCACAACGGTGCGGTAAAGCGACTGCAGTAAAGCGACTGCAGTAAAGCGACTGCAGTACCGCTCCCGCTGCTCCGATTCTCCGGCCCATCTCACGCTCCATTGTTCCCTCACTCGAGAACAAGACCCCGAGATACTTGAACTCCTTCACTTGGGGTAAGGCCTCATTCCCTACTTTTACCAGAGTATTTTTAAACATGAAGTATCTGTACTTCTACTTGAGTAAAGGATGTGTGTACTTTCTCTGCAGAGAACAGGCTTTGCACACGTCCCTGAAAACCCCCAGCATGCAACAGGACGTGTCTTGTTTGGACTCACCCTCCAGCTGTTCGTCCGGCCACCATCCGATCTCACAGGCCTTGCAGGTGAACTCGTCCTGAACGACCTCGTTATCTTTGCAGGGCGTGCAGATCCAGCAGCAGCTGACCTCGCCCTTTCTGATCACCTGACCACGCATAACACATCAAAGAAGATTCACTTTAATGTGAAGAAATCATCTGTTCATCATCATCATCATCATCATCATCATCATCATGTTTCTGTTTGACACATTCTGAGAAAAAAAGGGACAGAATTCTGATTTTTTTTGCAGAATTCGACTTTTCTTCATAATTTCACTTTTTCTTCATAATTTCACTTTTTCTCAGATTTTCATTTTTTTTTCAGTATTGGATTTTTTTCTCAGAATTTCACTTGTTTCATTATTAGAATATTGGTTGTATTAGTGACCTTGATCTGCCCTCTGCTGCAGGGCTCACTACACACTGATCTCACGACGTTGCTCTTGTTCATCATCATCAGATCTTCGTCTAGCTTCAGGATTCCTTCGTGCCACGAACCGACGTTTATGTAGTCGAAGTCGCCCGACTCCACCTGCTGGAAGTTCATGATCTCATACCTGAGGGGGAGGAGTTAGAGGAGGGGGAGGAGTTAGAGGAAGGGGAGGAGTTAGAGTAGGGGGAGGAGTTAGAGGAAGGGGAGGAGGAGTTAAGGGGGAGGAGTTATAGGAAGGGGAGAAGTTAGGCGAGGGGGGGGGGAGTTAGAGGAGGGGGAGGAGTTAGAGAGGAGGAGTTAGAGGAGGGGGAGGAGTTAGATGGGAGGAGTTAGAGGAAGGGGAGGAGTTAGAGGAGGGGGAAGGGTTAGGGGAGGGGGAGGAGTTAGATGGGAGGAGTTAGAGGGGAGGAGTTAGAGGGGAGGAGTTAGAGGAGGGGGAGGAGTTAGAGGGGAGGAGTTAGAGGGGGAGGAGTTAAAGAGGGAGGGGTTAAAGGAAGGGGTCACACACCTATCAGTGAGTAAACTGAATCAAAATGTCATATCGGATTTTTACCACATTTTTTGTCTTATTTTAGCCACAAATATCTGAATAGCTCCTCCTCACCTCCCTGGAGAGTCTCCGTTCTCGTCGAACCAGATGTCCTCCCCGGAGACCCCGGTGAACGAGGTCTTCAGCAGGAAGTCCAGAAGATGGCTGCCGTCCACGGGCTTCATGTTGTCGCAGAGCCCCCCCCCCGTGCACAGCAGCGCCTGCATGTCGTGCAGACCGTGAGCCATGGCGTAGATCGCATTGATCACGAAACCCATCTTACTGTCCTGCACGTAGTTCTCCTCCAGACTCTCGTACCCTGGAAAGAGGGAGAGAAGGTGAGAGGGGAGAGGAAACATCAATATCTGCAGGATGAGAGATTGTAATTACACATGGAGGGATTAGTGAGGGGGTCTGCAGGGTACAGAGCAACATGTCACTCAGAGAGACACGTACGCACTAAGAGACTAGAAACTGCTGCAACATGTCAAATTCAAAGCTGTTATCCTCAGATGCTCAGCAGCAGCTAGTAGACATGGCTCTGACATTCTTCTGACCTGAGCTCCTCCAACGAGGTGCAATTAAATACTAAATCAAATAGTGCAAAAAGTCTAAATACATGTAAATAGAATATGATATGAAATAATGAACATTAAGACAAAATTAAATACTGTTTGTTGCGGTGATAACTATTTAGATAAAAGGGACAAAACGAGAACAAAGACACACAAAATGAGACAGAATGACGACAAAGGGCTAAAAAATAACCCAAAAATGCACAATGGGCTCTCAAAGAAAGACATAACAAGGACAACACCCAGAGACACAGAGACACAGAGACCCAGAGACACAGAGACCCAGAGACACAGAGACCCAGAGACAGAGACCCAGAGACACAGAGACACAGAGACACAGAGACCCAGAGACACAGAGACCCAGAGACCCAGAGACCCAGAGACACAGAGACAAAGAGACACAGAGACACAGAGACCCAGAGACACAGAGACACAGAGACACAGAGACACAGAGACCCAGAGACACAGAGACCCAGAGACCCAGAGACACAGAGACCCAGAGACCCAGAGACCCAGAGACCCAGAGACACAGAGACACAGAGACCCAGAGACACAGAGACCCAGAGACACAGAGACCCAGAGACACAGAGACACAGAGACCCAGAGACACAGAGACCCAGAGACACAGAGACCCAGAGACCCAGAGACACAGAGACCCAGAGACACAGAGACCCAGAGACACAGAGACCCAGAGACCCAGAGACACAGAGACCCAGAGACACAGAGACACAGAGACACAGAGACCCAGAGACCCAGAGACCCAGAGACACAGAGACTCAGAGACACAGAGACCCAGAGACACAGAGACACAGAGACACAGAGACCCAGAGACACAGAGACACAGAGACCCAGAGACCCAGAGACACAGAGACCAGAGACACAGAGACACAGAGACCAGAGACACAGAGACCAGAGACCCAGAGACCAGAGACCCAGAGACCAGAGACCCAGAGACCCAGAG
>CM062275.1:33855874-33870874 GCA_031216635.1 Dissostichus eleginoides
AGAGGGACACACAGAGAGAGAGAGAGAGGGACACACAGAGAGAGAGAGAGAGAGAGAGGGACACACAGAGAGAGAGAGAGAGGGGGACACACACACAGAGAGAAGGACACACACAGAGAGAGAGAGGGACACACAGAGAGAGAGAGAGAGGGACACACACACACAGAGAGAGAGGGACACACACAGAGAGAGAGAGGGACACACACACACAGACAGACACAGACACAGTCAGTTGAGTGTGATGCAGCTGAAGCAGAGCAAGCAGCTCAGACACCATGCATGTCATAATGAGAACACGGTGTGTACGACTGTCTGTAATATATTGAATGTCGTGCTTTCGGCTACTCAATCAGAACAAATGTGCAATGTGTATTTGAACTTGGCTCATGTGTTTGTCTATTTGCATTTCTTTATATTTCTTTAGTATTTTATGAATAACACATTATTTAGTATTGATTTGCATATTTGTATTTATATAATAAATACATTACATCTATCTACATCAATCAATGTATTTATATATTATTGATTTAATTGAATTATTTTTTTATATCATATATTTTTATTTTATCTGGATCCATTTACGTCTTTGTACATTTTATTTTTTTTATATATTTTGTATATTTAGTGTCAGTGTTATTCAAATGCAATTATTGGGCTTTAATGTGCGATGAATAGTCGACTAATCAATATGTGTCACGCACATATTGATTAGTCGACTAATCAATATGTGTCACGCACATATTGATTAGTCGACTAATCAATATGTGTCACGCACATATTGATTAGTCGACTAATCAATATGTGTCACGCACATCGAAATAATCTTCAACTCTTGAAATGCTTGAGTAATGGTAGAAACCCATCAGTAGATTTCCCTGTAGAAATGTCCAGCCTCTGATCTGAAGCTTTTCTCTGTCATGTTTGGACATCTGTTAACTGCAACCTTCCTTTAGAAACCCGATCTGCAGATTAAGGGTTCTGCAGGTTTGGCCGAGACATGCACTCTATTTTATAATTAAACTATTCACATTTTAAAATGTCCATTTGTCTTCTTCTCATCCGTTCTTCCAGTGGAATAATAATAATAATGTAGAAATATCTTTATGGTCTGTTTCCAGCCTCAGATCTGTTGCTTTTCTGTGTTTTAAAATTATATTAAAGTGAACTTTTTTAAACATTTCATGACCTTTTTTTACATCAAAACATTAATTAAGAAACCATATATATTTTACATGATCCATTTCTCTTTTCCTCTACAGTCTGTTTGCATGAATCCACGTTTATCTGTTTGATACGTGACGAGCTTCTTGTGGAATAATCCCAGCAGTTACATGTCCTGCAGAAATGTCTCTTCAGCCTCAGATCTGCTGCTTTTCTCTGTTCTATAATCTATTAAAGTGAAGATATTTGGACATTTTCATGACATTACATTAAACATCCTTATCATTGTCCCTTTGTCTTTTCCTCTACAGTCTGTTTGCATGAATCCACGTTTATCTGTTTGATATGTGACGAGCTTTGGGAGCTTCTTGTGAGCTTCTTGTGATGCTGTCGTGTTAAATCGAGCAGTGATTTTTGCAGAGCGTCTGCTGGGAGACCAACACATAGAGAGTGAACTGGTGGAAGGGGGGGGGGGTCCACTGGGATCAGCTGGTGACCCAGTTTAATATCTCCTCAGCTCCATAATGCTCCAACATGCTGCAAAGAGACGCCACGGTGTTCCTGCAGAGGCTCATGCAGCAGCAGCTTCTGTTATTGGGCTGTTTGTGAGGAGAGGAGAGCAAATACTGAGCTCTCATTGGACAAAAACACATCCCAATAGCTTCATATATCGGAGGTTAACTGAGATTAACGACTCGTTTGGGGACAAATTAGACTGATGGGTTTAATTTCAGTAAACCTCAACGTATATTTCCAGAGAGAGAAGCGTTATGATTATTCAGATCGGAGGGATTCACTCACCGTCCTGCAGCTCTACACCGGGGGATAAGACAAGAAATCAACAATAACATAGAAACAACCACCTGATAAACATCTGAGAAATACTGTGATAAACATCTGAGAAACACTCTGAGAAATACTCTGAGAAACACTCTGAGAAATACTCTGAGAAATACTGTGATAAACATCTGAGAAACACTCTGAGAAACATCTGAGAAACACTCTGAGAAATACTCTGAGAAATACTCTGAGAAATACTCTGAGAAACATCTGAGAAATACTCTGAGAAATACTCTGAGAAACATCTGAGAAATACTCTGAGAAATACTCTGAGAAATACTCTGAGAAACATCTGAGAAATACTCTGAGAAATACTCTGAGAAATACTCTGAGAAATACTCTGAGAAACATCTGAGAAATACTCTGAGAAATACTCTGAGAAATACTCTGAGAAACATCTGAGAAATACTCTGAGAAATACTCTGAGAAATACTCTGAGAAACATCTGAGAAATAATCTGATAAGATACGACGCTTTGTGCGGATGAATAAAAGCTTAAAGGGTCGTGCGTGATGAAGGGGAGAGCTCTATTCTCGTACATAATGTGCAATGAAAGATTTAAACATCTGCAGGAAGAGAAGGGAGAAATCTACGAGAAGAACCTGGAAGAGCTTCTGCAGAGGAAACGTGATGCATGCAACGTTTCATATTCACGTTGAGGAAAATAAAGAAACTTAAAAGAATTAAAATGCCATTCTTGTCAAAAACAGTCTAAAGAACATCGTAGATTAAGATTCAAAACCTAAATATATATTTTAAGATATATACGCTATCATTTATTCCGGATTTTTGATGCTTGTTTTATATTCACGTTTATGAAAAAAGAAGATACGCAATATTCGGAGCAACTTCCAAAATAAATACATATTTGTAAAAGTGTCATGTCGGAGCAGAAACATGCTTGGTTAGCGTTGAAGCTAAATCCTTCAGGCTTTAACACATATACTTTAATAACTTATTAAATCACGATGCTAGCGAAGGAGTAAAAGAGTAAACTACAGGAAGGGAAGAGCGATGGAAATACATTTGAACACCTCGAGAGCATTCAGCTGACGAGGATGACTTTTAAATTCTGCTACATGCATCAGTTTATATTTACGTTTATCAATATGATCAATTCTGGAACAAATATAATCTAACCATTGAGACTGAAAACATTAACATTATGTAAGAATATGTTTTGGAGACATGCTGAACCTAAGCTCAAATACTCAATGATGTAATCATGAATACTGTATGTTGTGCAGCATGCATCATTTTATATTTACGTTTATCAATTTCATGATTTTGAAAGTTTTTTTATTTATTTTAAATATTGAATTGAAAACGTAAATATATATTCTCAAGAAATATATTTAAAAAATGTAGTTATATGTTCTTGAAACATGCTTAATGAGCATTGTTTCTAATATATATTTGTATTGATTTACCTAGCTCCTCGTCCTCTGTGCAGAACAGAAAGAGAAACGTGTTATTGGACTTCCTTAATCATTCATAAAGAGGTCCAGTTTACGACAGCGTCCTCAGGGCTTTGAACGCATCCCAACATAGAATAGAATCGGAGGGATGAAACCGTCTTTAATGGTCTCACATGCAGAGCACACAGCACACAGTGACATGTGTTCTCTGCTTTTAACCCATCCTAGTACCAGGAGTCTAGCACCAGGAGTCTAGAACCATGAGTACAGAACCAGGAGTCTAGTACCATGAGTCTAGTACCAGGAGTCCAGAACCAGGAGTCTAGTACCATGAGAGTCTAGAACCAGGAGTCTAGCACCAGGAGTCTAGCACCAGGAGTCTAGTACTATGAGTCTAGAACCAGGAGTCTAGCACCAGGAGTCTAGCACCAGGAGTCTAGTACTATGAGTCTAGAACCAGGAGTCTAGAACCAGGAGTCTAGTACCAGGAGTCTAGTACCAGGAGTCTAGCACCAGGAGACTAGCACCAGGAGTCTAGCACCAGGAGTCTAGTACCAGGAGTCTAGTAACATGAGTCTAGAACCAGGAGTCTAGAACCAGTGGTCTAGCACCAGGAGTCTAGAACCAGGAGTCTAGTACCAGGAGTCTAGAACCAGGAGTCTAGCACCAGGAGTCTAGAACCAGGAGTCTAGTACCAGGAGTCTAGTACCAGGAGTCTAGCACCAGGAGACTAGCACCAGGAGTCTAGCACCAGGAGTCTAGTACCAGGAGTCTAGTACCATGAGTCTAGAACCAGGAGTCTAGAACCAGTGGTCTAGCACCAGGAGTCTAGAACCAGGAGTCTAGTACCAGGAGTCTAGAACCAGGAGTCTAGCACCAGGAGTCTAGAACCAGGAGTCTAGTACCAGGAGTCTTGTACCAGGAGTCTAGTACTAGGAGTCTAGTACCAGGAGTCTAGTACCAGGAGTCTAGAACCAGGAGTCTATTACCAGAAGTCTAGAACCAGGAGTCTAGAACCAGGAGTCTAGAACCAGGAGTCTAGTACTAGGAGTCTAGTACCAGGAGTCTAGTACTAGGAGTCTAGTACCAGGAGTCTAGTACTAGGAGTCTAGTGCCAGGAGTCTAGCACCAGGAGTCTAGCACCAGGAGTCTAGAACCACGAGTCTAGCACTAGGAGTCTAGTACCCGGAGTCTAGTACCAGGAGTCTAGTACCAGGAGTCTAGAACCAGGAGTCTATTACCAGAAGTCTAGAACCAGGAGTCTATTACCAGAAGTCTAGAACCAGGAGTCTAGAACCAGGAGTCTAGTACTAGGAGTCTAGTACCAGGAGTCTAGTACCAGGAGTTTAGTACTAGGAGTCTAGCACCAGGAGTCTAGTACCAGGAGTCTAGCACCAGGAGTCTAGAACCAGGAGTCTAGAACCAGGAGGCTAGAACCAGTCGTCTAGCACCAGGAGTCTAGTACCAGGACTCTAGAACCAGGAGTCTAGCATCAGGAGTCTAGCACCAGGAGTCTAGAACCAGGAGTCTAGAACCAGGAGTCTAGTACTAGCAGTCTAGTACCATTAGTCTAGTACCAGGAGTCTAGCACCAGGAGTCTAGAACCAGGAGTCTAGAACCAGGAGTCTAGTACCAGGAGTCTAGAACCAGGAGTCTAGAACCAGGAGTCTAGCACCAGGAGTGTAGAACCAGGAGTCTAGAACCAGGAGTCTAGTACTAGGAGTCTAGTACTAGGGGTCTAGTACTAGGAGTCTGGAACCAGGAGTCTAGTACTAGGAGTCTAGAACCAGGAGTCTAGTTCTAGGAGCAGTGGGCCGCTGTTGTACAGCGCCCGGGGAGCAATGGGAGTGGGGGGTGTCCGGTGCCTTGCTCAAGGGCACCACGGCAGGGCAGGAGGTGAACTGGGACCTCTCCAAGTAGAAGTCCACACTCCATATTTTAGGTCTGGTCGGGGACTTGAACCGGCGACCCTACGGCTCACAGTCCCTACTGACTGAGACCCTGCCGGACATCTCACAGAGACATGTGACAAGTGAGGAGGAAGTAAAGAGGAAGGGAGGAGGAAGGAAGGGAGGGAGGAGGAAGGGATGAGGAAGTGAGGAGGAAGTAAGGAGGAAGTGAGGATGAAGGGAGGAGGAAGGGAGGAGGAAGTGAGGAGGAAGGGAGGAAGAAGGGAGGGAGGGGGAAGGGAGGAGGAAGGGAGGAGGAAGTGAGGAGGAAGTAAGGAGGAAGTGAGGATGAAGGGAGGAGGAAGAGGAAGGGAGGAGGAAAATGAGGTGTTTTGGCGGCACCTGGAAGCTCGTTCACATCCACCATGATATATTTGAATGTATTTTATACATGGCACACGTACATTCGTACAGAAAACTCTCAATCCCAATTTGATTGATTAATTGAAGGGATCAGGAAAGGAGCAGGAAGTAAGGAGGAAGGAAGGAGGAAGGGATGAGGAAAGGAGCAGGAAGTAAGGAGGAAGTAAGGAGGAAGGGATGAGGAAAGGAGCAGGAAGTAAGGAGGAAGTAAGGAGGAAGGAACGAGTAAGGGAGCAGGAAGTAAGGAGGTGTTTTGGTGGCACCTTGGTATATTTTCCTTTCAGGCAGAAGAACATGAGGTGTACCAAATGCAAGAGGTTTCTCTGCATTACGAAACAGAAGATATCCTTCAAGGAGTATCACTGTTTAAAATGCAAGAAAGAAATGAAGAATGATGAAGGAAACACTCAAAGGACATCAAATGATACGAGATTCTAGTATTAGTTGTTGAGTGGCAGCCTAGTTTGGGCGATGTTAAGAGATCTTGCATAGGCTTGAATACATACTGTGTTACACATACTCCCCCTCAGACTGTGTGTAGTCTGTGATATTGGACTGTATAATAAACATTTGATTGATTGAGGTGCGGTTCTACCTGAGCAGGAAGGGAGCAGGAAGTGAAGAGGAAGTAAACAGGATGTACCTGAGCAGGAAGGGAGCAGGAAGTGAAGAGGAAGTAAACAGGATGTACCTGAGCAGGAAGGGTGCAGGAAGTGAAGAGGAAGTAAAGAGGATGTACCTGAGCAGGAAGGGAGCAGGAAGTGAAGAGGAAGTAAACAGGATGTACCTGAGCAGGAAGGGAGCAGGAAGTGAAGAGGAAGTAAAGAGGATCTACCTGAGCAGGAAGGGAGCAGGAAGTGAAGAGGAAGTAAAGAGGATGTACCTGAGCAGGAAGGGTGCAGGAAGTGAAGAGGAAGTAAAGAGGATCTACCTGAGCAGGAAGGGAGCAGGAAGTGAAGAGGAAGTAAAGAGGATGTACCTGAGCAGGAAGGGTGCAGGAAGTGAAGAGGAAGTAAACAGGATGTACCTGAGCAGGAAGGGAGCAGGA
This sequence comes from Dissostichus eleginoides, assembly GCA_031216635.1. Classification (NCBI taxonomy): domain Eukaryota; kingdom Metazoa; phylum Chordata; class Actinopteri; order Perciformes; family Nototheniidae; genus Dissostichus; species Dissostichus eleginoides. Next base: position 33,862,657 of record CM062275.1, read on the forward strand.
AGTGAAGAGGAAGTAAACAGGATGCACCTGAGCAGGAAGGGAGCAGGAAGTGAAGAGGAAGTAAAGAGGATCTACCTGAGCAGGAAGGGAGCAGGAAGTGAAGAGGAAGTAAACAGGATGTACCTGAGCAGGAAGGGTGCAGGAAGTGAAGAGGAAGTAAAGAGGATCTACCTGAGCAGGAAGGGAGCAGGAAGTGAAGAGGAAGTAAAGAGGATCTACCTGAGCAGGAAGGGAGCAGGAAGTGAAGAGGAAGTAAAGAGGATGTACCTGAGCAGGAAGGGTGCAGGAAGTGAAGAGGGAGTAAACAGGATCTACCTGAGCAGGAAGGGAGCAGGAAGTGAAGAGGAAGTAAACAGGATGTACCTGAGCAGTTGCGTGCGTAGTTCAGGTTCTCCAGCGGGTGTCCGGGCAGACGGCACTGGAACCGGTACTGCCAGAACTCTGGAAACCACGGGTTCCTGGTGTTGGTGCTGAGCTTCAGTTTCATGAAGTATTCATCGAAGGAAGAGACCTCGTCAGACTGGAGCTTCACCGTGAGACCCCCCACGGCTTCCTGCTCGTATCCCTCCACCACCTCCACCCGATCTGCCCAGCCGTCACTGTAACACAGAGAGAAACTTATTAACAGAACCATGAAACCTCCACTGTATAAAAACTTAATTCTGTGAGGAAAAAGTCAAGATCCTATAAAAAAGATTTTGAGAAAGAAAATCAAATTTCTGAAAAAAAGTAATATTTCTGAAAAAAAGTAAAGATTCTGATAAAAAGTCAAGTTATGATGAAACAATTCAAAATCTGGGGAACAAATGAAATTTCTAAGAAATAAAAATTTCTGAGAAAACCGTCATAATTCTGATACAAAGTAAAAATGTGTTTTGAAAGAAAGTAAAAAAATCTGTAAAAAGTCAAAATGCAGGAAAATATGAAACTAACAGAACCATGAAACCTCCCCACGACATTACTGACATGGTTTAATATTCTGCAAACAATGCATATTACACTTTTACTGAGAAATAAAACAGAATTCTGTGAAAAAAATTTAATTCTAAGAAAAGTCAACATTTTAAGAATAAAATACATTCAGAGAAAAGTCAATATTCCGAAGAAAGAAAAGTCATAATTCTGAGAAAAAAGTCAATTTCTGAAAAAAATTCAAATAATGAGAAAGTTATGTTTCTTAGAAAAAGACACATGGTGATAAAAGAAACTGAAAAAAATGCAAAAACTGAAAAAAAAGTCAAAGTTCTGAAAAAAAAGTCCAAATAGTGAGATGAGTCAAAATTCTGGGAGAAATGTAATAATTCTGAGAAAAGTCAAAATTCTGACTCTTCTGTAGGAAACAGCCTTTAAAGATCTTCTTATACTATTGTCACATTGCAGGTGAACAGGGTAAATGTAACAGATCTCACCATGAAACCCCCCCACTTCATTACTAACATTAACACTATTATTTCTTACATTACACGTTTCCTGATATTTAAATATGCAAATGTGTTGTAGTATAATGTTAGTTTGGATCTTCCTGCAGCCTCTCTGAATCTGCTCACAGAGACTCGATCACACCTCTGCTGAGATCACAGCTCTCAGATCGTGTGACTCTGTGACGCTCAGAGTTTAGAGTTTAGAGTGTTTAAAATCCTCTCTGCATTTAAATCCTCCTGAGGCAGGCTGAGGCTGAGGAGACACATGCTTCTGTTTCACATCAATACAGCTTTTCATCTGGTTTGCAGGTGCAGAGTTACTGGGGCGAGAGGAGAGGAAGGAGGATCTTAAAGAGCAGCGAGACAAAGATCATCTGGAAGAAACACAACTCAGATATCATGAATAATCCTCTGCTCACAATCCTCTCATTAAGACATCATGAATCATTTGGAACTCATTTTAAGGGAGTGTCACTGCTCTATATCTACAGAAATACCAGCGTTCACACACACACGGTTTGGCGCTGAAATAAAGCAAAGAAGCTGCTTTGTGTCTCTGGCAGAGGAAGACTGAGCGGACCCTTTCTGTCCAGCATGAAGCACCTGACCATCTGCTGCATCACACACACACACACACACACACACGCACACACACACACGCACACGCACACACACACACACACGCACACGCACACGCACACACACACACACACGCACACGCACACAACACACACACACGCACACGCACACGCACAAACGCACACACACACACATGCACACACACACACAGATACACACGCACACACACAGACACACACACACACACACACACACAGACACACACACAGACACACACGCACACACACAGACACACACGCACACACACACACATGCACACACACACACACACAACACACACACATGCACACACACACACGCACACGCACACGCACAAATGCACACACACACACATGCACACACACACGCACACGCAGATGCACACACACACACACACACACACACAGACACACACGCACACACACAGACACACACGCACACACACACACACACACACAGAGACTCTGCAGAGACGTTGGCAGCAGATCAAGAGGAAGAAGAACGGTGAGAACAAGTTTAAACTCTTTTTTCACTTCGTGCATTTCATCACTTCGGTTCAGAAGAAGATTCCTGGCTCTCAGTGAATTAAGCCCAGCGAGCTTCAGGTGCACACACACACACACACACACACACACACACACACACGCACGCACACACACACACACACTTTGATGTTGTGCTGGGGGTGCTGTCCCATATTACCCGGCTGCCTGTGATCTGACAGCGATGCATTATTCATGAACAACGACTCAAAGCACCTTCAGCTTTCAGAAGAAACACAATGTCTGTTCACTGAGAACTTAAAGCACACCATCTATACTGAGTGGGAAGGATTTGTATAAAATACAAGATAAAACTCACAGAATTGTTGTAATTCTTAAAGGTCACCTATCATGCTGTGTTTAGGCAATAGCATAGGTCTCAGATATATCAAAAATATATAAAAAACATGTCTATGAAGTGTTTTGCTCCAAATACCAAACAGACCACCCATTCTAGCCATGCCTCATATCCCTCTATTTCACTTCCTGTTTCTAAAGTGCTGATTTGGGTATAAAGCTTTAAAATAAAGAGGAGGGGTCTGAGCTCATGCGGGACCCGGCAGCTACTGTCTAAACTAAATGCTGCCGTGATGAAACGCCATATCATGGATTATCAAGGATTCTCTCTGAAACAGTATGGAGCTCAAAGGCTTTCTCTCTTGCCGGTTATACCACAAGGTGAGTTCCTTTTTATTTCCTGCTTCTTCACACACATGCTCTCCAGTACAGGTTAGCTCTGAGTGTTAGCGATGCTAATGTAAACACCGACCATATTACGTCCAGAACAGTCGGGCATTGTTTCTGATAGCAACGTCTCTGATAGGGCCGTGGGTCCACATTTCAGATATTACGTCATATCGGACGCAAATCTGGATCAGCTCCGTTGATCCCCCGTTTTTAGAGATTTGGGTACGGAGGAAAAGAGAGAGGGTTTTATTTTCTGACGCTGCGTGAGTTCCCTGACACACCGGGGACACACCGGGGACACACCGGGGACACACCGGGGACACACCGGGGACACGTGGTGATGTAGAGAAGACATCAAAAATTGCATTTTGCATGATAGGTCCCCTTTAAGGAAACTACAGGATAAAACTCACCCAATTTGTGTAATTTTTAGGAAAATGCCATTTGTGTGTTCACATTTTTTGTCTGATTGTCTGAAGGATTACAGAAAAGCTCCTGGACTGATCTTAATGAAACTTGGTGGGAGTGTTAAACATGGACAAAAATAAATGTAATTCTAAGAAAAGTCAACATTTTAAGAATAAAATCATTTCTGAAAAAAGTAATACTTCTGAAAAAAGGTCAAAATGCAGAGAAAAATGTCAAAATTCGGAGGAAAAAGTAAAAATTTAGAGAAAAGTCATAAATCTGAGAAAAATATAATTTCTGGGAAAAAGTCAAAATTCTAAGAAAAAGTCGAGGTTCCGAAAGAAATTCAAATTCTGAAAAAAAAGCCATAATTCGGAGAAAAAAGTCAAAAGTCAATTTTTTTTTTAAAAACCCAGTAAACTGAAAGACAGATATATTTCATCATCTCGTTATAATCTCGTACCTGCCGATGAGCAGGAACTCCCCTGCGACCCCGAGCCTCCTCATGGCCGCCAGGAGGCCTCGAACCGTCATTCCTTCACAGAAACACACCACCACCCGCGCTTTGGGGAGACGTTCTCTCAGCTTCCTCAGCAGCCGGTCGAACTGCTTCTCCCCGGCGTTACTGTAGATCTTATCAGAGTGAGCGATGCAGAGTCCGTCCTGAGACGCCAGCTCTTTAAAAACCTCCATCCCACTCTCTCCGTAGTTTCCTGCAGACACAGTCAGGATCACAAAGGGTTAAACACGGTGGTTTTATAGACAACACACAACTGTTTCCAGAAAGCTTAAAGCAGGCACAGCAGGAGGTGCAGTCAGGATTACAAAGGGTTAAAAGGTGAGACCAACTGTTGCCTGGAAGCTTAGAACAAAATGCAGGTAGAGCAGGATTATGGTATATGGATATAAAGATTTCTTTTTAACCTGGAGCGATAATCGAGTGTCTCTCAAAGCCAATCAGAGGTGAGAATCTTCGTCTGTCGGGGACAGGAAGTGCTCAAAATACTGACTCTCTTCCAGGGTTTAGGACTCATTCCTGCAGGTCTCTTAAAACCTTGTCTCAGGTGGTCCTGAGGTACCATCCCTGTTGGGGAAATATTTTCCTGGGCCAACACCTTTGACTCAGTCTGCCCTCGCTGAGCACCTGCACCTTGGGCTGCTCTCAGTGTTCTGTCTCCCTGCTCCTCCTGTTGGCGTCAGCTGTTAGAGGTTATCGTGCTTTCTCTTGTGATGCAGCATGTTGATTATTCTCTCAGATCTAAATACACGGGTCTGGGGTAGAGATCTTCAGAAACACAGCACATGTCTGGTGAATTCTCCGGCCGAAGCTCCAAATGATCCATCAGTGTTTCCATCAGAGTTCCTGCTCTCCCCGTGGCTCTCTGAGTCTCCATTGATCCAGAAGTTTCCATCACAATCCCCAACTAATGGAAACCCAAAACAGAGCGACCCGATTCGCACCCTTTAGTTGACCCTCCGCCCCTGACAGGAAGTGGTCTTACTCTCCGTGTGTACAGCAGAAACGTAGGTCCAGTTGTACCGCTTCACTCCTGGTAATTTATAGTTATAAACAGTATAATTAAGAAAAAGTGAGTTCATTTGGGAAAAGTAGGAATGTTTTTGATAGAAGTCTCTAAGAAAAAGTCTGTCTTTTATGTTACTTTGAAGTTAAATAGAAATACGGTGGAGGACACATTCTGAAAAATGACGGTCAGACAGGCAAAATATTAAAAGATGATCTGCGTCGATTTATAGTGTAATTTAAATCAATATGGGATGGTTGTCTATAGATATTTTTTTGATTTGATTAGATTTTGATTTTTGATCTTTTAGGGATTTAGATTTGTTTTAGATTTTTATTTAGATTTTTTTGCTTTTAGATTTTTTTGATTTATATATTATTTTTATAAATACAGAAATGGTATTAAAAGGTGTAAAAAGACCCCCTCTTACCCTCTGTGTGTACGGCAGAGACGTAGGTCCAGTTGTAGCGCTTCACGATGTCGATCAGCGCCCGCGCCTGCAGCGTGTCGGAGGGAACGACCCGCAGGAAGTACTTGAACAGCGTCTTGTCGCTCAGATCGATGCTCGTGGCAGAGTAGGCGATCTGAGGGATGTTGAAGAGCTGAAGAAGGTTCTGGACCTGGATCGCCACAGAGCTGGAACCAGGCCCGATGACACCTATAAGATATGGAAGGGACTGTTATTTAGTTTTTATTTTGTTTCTGTTGTGTCATTGTGACGTGCTATATGTGACATGTATGTAGTAACGTGTGTTGTTTGCATTTTATTCTTCTCTCTTATCCTTTCGCCTCTATCTACTTGTCTTTTGTTGGGAAAATACTGAATGTCCTCTTCCAATCTCAGAGTAAGATGCTAACAAAGGTACCCCAACTGTAGCTGTGTACATGACAGGATGTATGATTACCTAGAAGAGCATCAGGACTGTTTGAGGCATATGATAGCTATGTGATTAACATGATGATTCAGCCTCTATGGAGAGAGACATATGACAAGCATGATCATTTCTGACGTGGAGCTAATCTGAAGTAAACATTGAATACTGCTTTCTATTCCTCCATCTTGTGACTGTGTAACTCCCTCTCTTGGATATCAGCATGTGAAGGACACTGTTCAGGAACTAGTTGATGCTCTGTATGTGATGACTACTTCCATTCTGGAGAGGATCACAAATACATGGATCCTGAGATTGAAGCTCAAGCCGGGGACCAGTGAGAGTTTCCTAACTGTGGGAAACGGTATTTCGATCTCTCTGTCTGTACACACGAACTGAAAGATTGACAATAAAGTTGACTTTGACTTTGACACCTGCGATGGGTTTCTTAGTGGGCGGCGGCTGAGAGGACGGCGATCCTTCGATGCACCAACGAGACCCTTCATTTTCATCCCGAATGGAAATCAACGAGTCACGGATAAACTCAATACTTTGCTCCAACGCTACGGACGAATGCCAGCACGAATCCCTGATCTCACATCCCAGCGAGATGTTGGGAAGCAGATTTGGATCCGCATTAATCCGGTCCAAAGCGTGAAACATGGCCTCCACTCGCTGGATACCGTATTGTTCTCGAACTTCTCCACATTTCCTCTCCGCCACTTTCTCCGCAGACGGCTGGTGGTGCACGGAGAACAAAGCACCAATGATGATGTCTCCGTCCATTCGAGCGACGAGGCGAGAGGCAGAGCCAGGAGTCGCCGAACGCTCGTATTTTCCATCGTCAGACAACGAAAAGGAGTCCGAGAGGAGGACGGGAAGAAAGAGGAGGAACAGGAGGAGCTTCATGTTGGACATCGTGGAGAAGAGAGGAGAGTCATGGCCGCCGATCCATCATGGAGGTCCATAAATCCACTCAGGAATAAAAAAGGGATTAACTCTGATCCTCCAGCGGCGTCGCCCTGAGAGGAGAAGCGTGATTAGTCGATTAAAAGAATGAATCAGCACCTATTTGGTTCAACATGCATATGACACAATCTCTGGTTCCAGCTTCTTAAATGTGCTGCTTTACTTTCTGTTCTTTACAGGCTGTTACAGAATATCATATCCATAACGTGACGAGACAAGATATCTCTTATGTTCTGGAAAAGGACCATTAGTCGATTAAATGTTCACAACAGAAAAGAAGACAACTGCAATCGAGATAATAAAATATTTGTCTTATACCAACGTAACTGTTGCTTCAGTGGGTCATCACAGAAATCTAAAACTGAGAAGATGTAACATATCTCGTCTTTTGGTATTACTCAAAAGTGTTTGGAAAGTTCTTATTCGTTAACACTCGATTATTTGATTTATTGAACAGATCTGAGTTTCTCCCTGAGCTGGAAGAAGCACTCCATTACAAGTAAAAGTCCTGCATTCAAAAATGTACTTAAAGGTCCCTATTATACTGTTTCTCATCAATATATCCCAGGTCTCAGATATATCCAGAGCCTGTCTCTGATTGGCTGAAACACCAAACAGATCATTGCAGCATTACCCATAATCCCCTCTGTTTCAGCCCTGTTTCCAAAGTGCTGATTCTCTGTCTGTTACTTTAGATGAAAATAAGGAGCCCCTCCCCACGCCCCTCTGAGAGAGATTTGGTTACAAAGAACTCAATGGTGCTCTAGGAGGAGATTCAGGTGATAAGGGGGGGGGGGGGGGGGGTTACCTTGGTTGCTGATTGGCTAATGGTTACACAAGACAAAACATCGTTATGACATCATAAAGTGTCCAAAATCTGATCAGCTCATTTTCAGACAGGTTTTTATAGAAATGGATCAGGAGAAAAAGAGAGAGAATCTTTGTTCCTGAAACTTTCAGATTCTCTTTCCACAGAGGGGACACATGTTGATGTAGAAGAGACATGAAGAAGAGGGGACACATGTTGATGTAGAAGAGACATGAAGAAGAGGGGACACATGTTGATGTAGAAGAGACATGAAGAAGAGGGGACACATGTTGATGTAGAAGAGACATGAAGAAGAGGGGACACATGTTGATGTAGAAGAGACATGGAGAAGAGGGGACACATGTTGATG
>CM062275.1:33875874-33900874 GCA_031216635.1 Dissostichus eleginoides
TGATTATGTTGAGTTAAAGTATAAAAGAGACAGAGTGTTCACTGTGTCTCTGCTAACATGCTTCCTGCAACAACAACTCTGTCATTTTAAACAAGCATGTGTTTGCTAACACGTAGAAGAACATGCATGTGTTATTAGCTTGTTAGCAGTCTGGTTTAATGTGAGCACTGTGTGAGATACTACGGGAATAACACGGTTTCATTTAGAGATGTTTCGCTATTTATCTTCCATAACATGACAGAAAAACCTCAAATCCTCATTTTCATGAAGTGTATTTCCCTAACTGTGTCTGTAGACTTCTCCTAAACTCACCAACAGTATATCTTCAGACATGGGTCAGGATTAGTTCATTTTATAACACTGAACTTCTTTATTGTCACATCTCTCTCGCTGTTTAACCTGCAGCGTCAGTCTACGGAAGAGGATAAGGGACATATCATGTGCAATTTATTCTGCAACACACCCTAAAACCAGGATTATCTCCATGTTTAGACTCCCAGTTCCCTCACCTCCCTCACCTCCCTCACCTCCCTCCTCTCCCAGTCAATGGGTCTCCTGGATGGGTTTTCAAATAAGAGGGAAATGTTTGCGCTGCAGCAGCACAACAACAACAACAACAAAACAAAACAAGGCATTGCACATAAGTAGAAATCAAAGAGTAGAAATGAACAATACTGTAACGTTCGACAATAGGAGTCGGAAACAGGCTTCAAGTTATTAGGTTTAATAACTCCTTTGATCGCATACAGATATAGGTTACAGGTCACAGGTCGCAGGTGACAGGTGACAGGTTACAGGTTACAGGTTGCAGGTTACAGGTCGCAGGTTACAGGTCACAGGTTACAGGTCACAGGTTACAGGTCACAGGTTACAGGTTGCAGGTTAAAGGTCGCAGGTGACAGGTCGCAGGTGACAGGTGACAGGTCGCAGGTGACAGGTCACAGGTTACAGGTCGCAGGTTACAGGTCGCAGGTTACAGGTCACAGGTCACAGGTTACAGGTTACAGGTCACAGGTTACAGGTTACAGGTCGCAGGTTACAGGTCACAGGTTACAGGTTACAGGTTAAAGGTCGCAGGTGACAGGTCGCAGGTGACAGGTTACACGTTACAGGTTACACGTTACAGGTCACAGGTTACAGGTTGCAGGTCGCAGGTTACAGGTCACAGGTTGCAGGTCGCAGGTTACAGGTTACAGGTCGCAGGTTACAGGTTACAGGTCGCAGGTTCATCATCACTCATGTATTTCTCTCTGAAGTCACCTGTGGCTCTGATCCTCCTACAGCGGGGGCATTCAACTCAAATTCAACGAGGTCCAGTTAGAGAAAATGTCCCCATGCAAAGGTCCGGAACATCAACATGTGTAACTTGCTTTATGAATTAGTGTGATATATATTGAAGTAGCTTTATCAACGTCTGCATGTAATCAATAACTGACTGCCAATCAAATAAAGAAAGTACAATTCAAAAACAACTATTTATTGTCAATGAACATTGAACTATACAGATATACAGTAACATGCTGTGGATCTGTGTGATATACAGTAACATGCTGTGGATCTGTGTGGATCTGTGTGATATACAGTAACATGCTGTGGATCTGTGTGATATACAGTAACATGCTGTGGATCTGTGTGATATACAGTAACGTGCTGTGGATCTGTGTGATATACAGTAACATGCTGTGGATCTGTGTGATATACAGTAACGTGCTGTGGATCTGTGTGATATACAGTAACATGCTGTGGATCTGTGTGATATACAGTAACATGCTGTGGATCTGTGTGATATACAGTAACGTGCTGTGGATCTGTGTGATATACAGTAACATGCTGTGGATCTGTGTGGATCTGTGTGATATACAGTAACATGCTGTGGATCTGTGTGATATACAGTAACATGCTGTGGATCTGTGTGATATACAGTAACGTGCTGTGGATCTGTGTGATATACAGTAACATGCTGTGGATCTGTGTGATATACAGTAACGTGCTGTGGATCTGTGTGATATACAGTAACGTGCTGTGGATCTGTGTGATATACAGTAACGTGCTGTGGATCTGTGTGATGTACAGTAACATGCTGTGGATCTGTGTGATATACAGTAACATGCTGTGGATCTGTGTGATGTACAGTAACATGCTGTGGATCTGTGTGATATACAGTAACATGCTGTGGATCTGTGTGATGTACAGTAACATGCTGTGGATCTGTGTGATGTACAGTAACATGCTGTGGATCTGTGTGATATACAGTAACATGCTGTGGATCTGTGTGATATACAGTAACATGCTGTGGATCTGTGTGATATACAGTAACATGCTGTGGATCTGTGTGATATACAGTAACATGCTGTGGATCTGTGTGATATACAGTAACATGCTGTGGATCTGTGTGATATACAGTAACATGCTGTGGATCTGTGTGGATCTGTGTGATATACAGTAACATGCTGTGGATCTGTGTGATGTTCCTCTCGGGCTGCAAGGAAATAAAATAGAGAAAATAAATCAAATAGCTTTTGAAAATGTGTGCTTCTTAAAAGTGCTTAATTTTAGATCAATAAAATAAAGTGTAGCAGCAGCTTGAGTTTCCCTTTTTCTTTGTTAACCGTTTCACATCATGACCTAACAGCTTCAGACGACTACAGAACAATATCAGTCTTTACACATCATAACAATTGAACAGTTTTATAGTGTCTCTTTCTGTCCCTCTTATATTCCCTCACTCACTTTGTTTTGTTCAGTGCGAGAGTTGAGCTGGAGCTTGTCCTGCCAGGAGTTTAGATCTGGGCTGAAATGGTGTCAGGGCCATTCTCACACACCTGCAGGTGCTCATTGGTTAGCCTGGAGCTATATTTAGTTTACATGTTGATCCTGGTGGACTGATCATACTGGGCTCTGAGACTGCTCATTTGACCTCAGTTCTGACTTGAGAGGGAACGTTTGGTCAAACACTTTGTGTTTTGTCTCATAGTGGCGTTTTGGCACTTTTAATGAGCGCCACGGTCTCTGAACAAATGAGACACACTGGTTCTGTGCTCCCAGTGGGCCGGAGGAACATGAATGAGTCCACTCAGGGTTAACAGCTCTGTCCTCACTGTCCACGTTCCTCTGATTAGAGAGCGCCATGTGTCATTATCTGTCTCTCCCTGTCTGCCTCTCTCTCCTCTCCCTCTTCTCTCCCTGTCTGCCTCTCTCTCCTCTCCGTCTTCTCTCCCTGTCTGCCGCTAACACGCCTGTTCTCTCTCCTCTCCGTCTTCTCTCCCTGTCTGCTTCTCTCTCCTCTCCGTCTTCTCTCCCTGTCTGCCTCTCTCTCCTCTCCGTCTTCTCTCCCTGTCTGCTTCTCTCTCCTCTCCGTCTTCTCTCCCTGTCTGCCTCTCTCTCCTCTCCGTCTTCTCTCCCTGTCTGCCTCTCTCTCCTCTCCGTCTTCTCTCCCTGTCTGCCTCTCTCTCCTCTGCGTCTTCTCTCCCTGTCTGCCTCTCTCTCCTCTCCGTCTTCTCTCCCTGTCTGCCGCTAACACGCCTGTTCTCTCTCCTCTCCGTCTTCTCTCCCTCTGCCTCTCTCTCCTCTCCGTCTTCTCTCCCTGTCTGCCTCTCTCTCCTCTCCCTCTTCTCTCCCTGTCTGCCTCTCTCTCCTCTCCCTCTTCTCTCCCTGTCTGCCTCTCTCTCCTCTCCGTCTTCTCTCCCTGTCTGCCGCTAACACGCCTGTTCTCTCTCCTCTCCGTCTTCTCTCCCTGTCTGCTTCTCTCTCCTCTCCGTCTTCTCTCCCTGTCTGCCTCTCTCTCCTCTCCGTCTTCTCTCCCTGTCTGCCTCTCTCTCCTCTCCGTCTTCTCTCCCTGTCTGCCTCTCTCTCCTCTCCGTCTTCTCTCCCTGTCTGCCTCTCTCTCCTCTGCGTCTTCTCTCCCTGTCTGCCTCTCTCTCCTCTCCGTCTTCTCTCCCTGTCTGCCGCTAACACGCCTGTTCTCTCTCCTCTCCGTCTTCTCTCCCTCTCTGCCTCTCTCTCCTCTCCGTCTTCTCTCCCTGTCTGCCGCTCTCTCCTCTCCGTCTTCTCTCCCTGTCTGCCGCTCTCTCCTCTCCGTCTTCTCTCCCTGTCTGCCGCTCTCTCCTCTCCGTCTTCTCTCCCTCTCTGCCTCTCTCTCCTCTCCGTCTTCTCTCCCTGTCTGCCGCTCTCTCCTCTCCGTCTTCTCTCCCTGTCTGCCTCTCTCTCCTCTCCGTCTTCTCTCCCTGTCTGCCGCTCTCTCCTCTCCGCTTCTCTCTCCCGCTCTCTCGTCTCTTCTTCTGTGTTTCTCTCCCAGTATCGCTCACTCGTCTCTTTCGCCCCCTGTAGGCGGCGGTTAAAATAGAATCGCCCCATCAAAATTGAAATCCCCAATTAATGTATTGATTATAGGTCCAGGTCCGTATAGGTTACTGAACTATGTCCTAGAGTACAAATCAGAATTCTGAGATTTGTTTTGATATTTTTCCTTTATTTTCTCTCAGAACTGAAAAAGCGCGACGATGAGCAGCCGCAGGAAGAAGGCCCCCCCGCTCCGGGTGGACGACGAGGCCAAAAAGAAGCTGAACTGGAACATGCTGGAGGATCGAAAGTGTGAAGAGGAAGAAAACAATAACAACCCCCCCACCTGCTCCTCACCCCCCCCCATCACTCCCTCTCTCCCCCCTCCTCCAGAGACTTCCTGTCCCCCCCCCACCCTCTCCATCACCCTCTCCATCCTCTCCGTTGAAACGCTTCCCCCAGTTTGGACTGCTTTAATCGGGGAGTTCATCCTGAGTCCCGCCCCCGACTGTGGGAGGAAAACACTTCTTCTGATGATAAACAGGGAGGGGCAGCTGTCCATCAGATACACAGCAGGGGGGGAGGAGGGAGGGGGGGAGACGATGCAGGAGGAGGGTCATGTGACCTGCAGTAGTCTGGGGGGGGTCAGTCTGCAGGATCTTGACTGGATGCAGAAGAGGAGCCTCGTTCAGCTGATGCACCGCCAGGAGGAGGGAGGGGTCAAGGTAGGAGGAGGAATATATAACTAAGTACTTCATCAAATTAACAAATATTAATATGTTTCCTCAAGAAGTTGGAATATATATAACTCATTTCTCCACTTTTTTAAAATCTGATTAACTGATGAGTGCAACTGTGTTCGATTAGATTTATCTGAGCGACATGAAAATAAATCACCAAATCCGTAGATAACTCCTTCCTTGCATGGGTACAAACACTTTCAATCACTCCATTGAATAAGCTAAATCATTTCACAAAAGTAGACCAAAAAACCACCCAGATAGCCGATATATAATCGTCCTGAAATGTAGTCGCATTTCTTGAGTTCACAATATTAAACTAAAGGGCCCCCTGAGAGCAAAATCCTTTGTCAAACCCGTCTCCGTAAGTGAAGAGTCGTTCCTCAGCCCGCGCGTCAACCTTCATCCTTAATCCTGCAGACTGACAGACACAAGGAGCTCGAAACATCCCCACATGCTCTGAAGAGTTAATAAAGACGTCTCTCTCTCTCCCCCTCTCTCTCTCTCAGGTGGGTGTTTACCTGCTGGAGGCGGGACTTGTGAAGCCGGAGTTCCTGAGTGGAGGAAACGCTCGGATGAAGAAAGCCAATCAGCTGATGCAGAAACTGATGGAGTATTTCTACGACTTCATCATCCCCGGTCTGACTCCTCATCTCTGATAGATATATATTTATACACATTTTTACATAATTATAGTTCTTATATATGTTATTAAAATGTGCACGTTTTACCCGTAACTAGTTATGTCTAAAATACATATTTTAATTCAATTTATTTCAATTTATTTTAAGTTTTTTTGCAATTTCTTTAGTTTAATCTTGTATGTTTTTTTATTTAACTTTTTGTAAGTGACTCGGCTGGGTTCTCCTCTCTAATCTCCTGCTGTTTGATGGTTCCCTGCAGAGGTGGTGGAGGGGGAAGAGTTAGAGTGTGACACGGATCTGGAGAGGCAGAACGTGGAGGAGATGTACGAACACGTGAGGCTGCAGCACCAGAGCGAGGGCGTCGGGGGGGAAATCTACGACGTCCAGCACCAGGCCCTGATCCCCGTCCTCAGACCCTATCAGAGCCAGGCCGTCAACTGGATGCTGAGCAGAGAGAAGTACAGGAGGAGCCAGGAGACAGGTACCAGAGAGGGTCCTGTACTCAAGTAGAAGTACACACATCCTGTACTCAAGTAGAAGTACACACATCCTGTACTCAAGTAGAAGTACACACATCCTTTACTCAAGTAGAAGTACACACATCCTGTACTCAGGTAGAAGTACACACATCCTTTACTCAAGTAGAAGTACACACATCCTGTACTCAGGTAGAAGTACACACATCCTTTACTCAAGTAGAAGTACACACATCCTGTACTCAAGAAGAAGTACACACATCCTTTCCTCAAGTAGAAGTACACACATCCTGTACTCAAGTAGAAGTACACACATCCTGTACTCAAGTAGAAGTACACACATCCTGTAATCAAGAAGAAGTACAGATACTCGTGTTTAAAATACTCTGGTGAAAGTAGAAGTACTGACTAAACTTTTTTACTCAAGTAGAAGTAAAGAAGTATGGGCTTTGAAATGTACTTCAGTAGAAAGTACAGGTATTTGTGTTCAAAGTGTAAGAAGTAGAAAGTACAGGTATTTGGGTTCAAAATGTAAGAAGTAGAAAGTACAGGTATTTGGGTTTAACATGGAAGAAGTCAAAGTAAAAAGTGGTCAGGAACATAAGTAGTGGAGTAAAGTACTGATACCAGAAACATGTACTTAAGTACAGTAACAAAGTATTTGTACTCCAATACTTCCCACCTCTGGTAACCACTTCCTGTCAGGCACTCTGGCTAAAATCCTCTCTACAGGTATTCTGTCTCATGTAAAACTTTGAGATTTAGGTAAAAAAGGGGCTTTAGTCGAGATTTTGCACAAATTATTCAGATAACTTTCAGGAAAGTATGGCATTTATATTTCTTGTTTGCCTTTTCTTTCCCCTGAAAGGGAAATTAAATATTCGACTTCCTGCTGAGATACAGCTTCAGGAACTCGCTCCCAAAGCAGGGAAACTAAAGTGAAAACAGAAGAAAAGTTCCTGAAATGAAGAGGATTAAAAACAAAAAACTAGAAAAATGAAACCTACCTGAGGCATGCCCAGATGTTCCACGCGACCTGCGTTACAGCTCTGATCTCTGCGGGCTGTGTCTATGAATGTGTTCCCATGTGTTTGCAGAGCAGAGTCTGCACTTCCTCTGGAGGGACTTCATCTCTCTGTGTGGGAAGAAGCTGTTCTACAACCCGTTCACCGGCTGGTAAGAAGGTCAACGGTCCCAGACGCACGTTTTCTATCAACTCCAGTATTATAAAGTGAGGAGGTCAACGGTCCCAGACGCACGTTTTCTATCAACAGCAGTATTATAAAGTGAGGAGGTCAACGGTCCCAGACACACGTTTTCTATACACACCAGTTTTATAAAGTGAGAAGAGTCAAACTTTGTATGTCCTTCAGTGGCTGCACGCTCCCTCCCTGCAGTCCTATTTTCTCTCATGATAGTGTCGGAAAAAATTCTGAGAAAAAAGTCAAAATTCTAAAAGTCAGAATTCTGAGAAAAAAGTCCCAAAAAAAAGTTCAAATTCTGAAAAAAACTTCGAAATTCTAAAAAAGTCAGAATTCTGAGGATAAAATAAAAACTGAAAGTGCTTTCTCTGAATGTCTTCCAGCCTGTCGCTGGAGTTCCCAGCAGGGGGCGCTGTGACGCCGGGGGGCATCCTGGCGGATGAGATGGGTTTGGGGAAGACGGTGGAGGTCCTGGCTCTGATCCTGATGCACAGCAGGGGGCTTCAGCTGGAGGAGAGCACCCTGCCTCAGGTGAGAGGGAACACTTCACCTGCATGCTGCTCATTATTCATCATGGACCAGAGTGAGCTGTCTTATCATTCGGGAGGTTTTGTTCTTTCAGGGGAAAACTGTGAATTACTACGTCCCTCCTCCTCCTCTGGAAAGAAAGACAAGCGTCATCTGCAAAACTGAAGCTCAGCCCAAACTCAAAATATCCTACCCAAGTAAATCCCTCGCTCTCTCACCTCTCTCACCTCTCTCACCTCTCTCTCACCTCTCTCTCTCTCTCTCTCCCTCTCTCTCCCTCTCTCTCACCTCTCTCTCTCTCACCTCTCTCTCTCTCACCTCTCTCTCTCTCACCTCTCTCTCAGCTCTCTCACACCTCTCACCTCTCTCACCTCTCTCTTTCTCACCTCTCTCTCACCTCTCTCTCACCTCTCTCTCACCTCTCTCACACCTCTCTCACCTCTCACACCTCTCTCACCTCTCTCACACCTCTCTCTCACCTCTCTCACCTCTCTCTCTCACCTCTCTCTCAACTCTCTCACCTCTCTCTCACCTCTCACCTCTCTCTCACCTCTCTCTCACCTCTCTCTCATCTCTCTCTCACCTCTCTCACCTCTCTCTCACCTCTCTCACCTCTCTCTCACCTCTCTCACCTCTCTCTCACCTCTCTCACCTCTCACCTCTCTCTCACCTCTCTCTCACCTCTATCTCACCTCTCTCTCACCTCTCTCTCACCTCTCTCACCTCTCTCTCACCTCTCTCTCACCTCTCTCTCACCTCTATCTCACCTCTCTCACCTCTCTCACCTCTCTCACCTCTCTCTCACCTCTCTCTCACCTCTATCTCACCTCTCTCACACCTCTCTCTCACCTCTATCTCACCTCTCTCACCTCTCTCTCACCTCTCTCTCACCTCTATCTCACCTCTCTTTCACCTAATACATGCACTTTAAATTCACTTTGTACATGCATCCATCTCTATTTACGTCTCTTCTTACATGCATCTGTCTCTTCTTACATGCATCTGTCTCTATTTACGTCTCTTTCTACATGCATCTGTCTCTTCTTACATGCATCTGTCTCTATTTACGTCTCTTTCTACATGCATCTGTCTCTATTTACGTCTCTTTCTACATGCATCTGTCTCTTCTTACATGCATCTGTCTCTTTTAACGTCTCTTTTTGACACGCCTCCTTGTGCTTCGTGCAGCGGTGCGTGTGATGCTCCTCGCCGGGATAAAGGAGATGAAGACGGGTCGAGGCGTCTCCATTAACGCCGTCTTCTCTTACATCCGAGCGTCGTACGGCTGCGACTTCCTGAGGAACCGCGGCCACGTGAAGAAGACTCTGATGAAGCTGATCGACGAAGGCCTGGTGGTTCGGGTCAAAGGTCGCGGGCTGGCCGGCTCCTTCAAGCTGGGGAAGAAGTGCAAAGAGAGCGAGAAGACGGCAGCTGCTGCGTCAAAAACTGTGAGCAGAGAGACATTTATCATCAGCGTGAATCTGTCAACGTTCTGGAAAAAAGTCTGAATTCTGAGAAAGAAGTCAAAATAAGAATGAAAAGTCAAAGTGTTACTTCTGCATCCGTCTCTTCTTACGTGCATGTACGTGTCTGTTTATCAGCGTGAATGTGGGTTTAGTTGTTGTAGCTAAATAACGTTTTTATGATATGATTTTCTTCTGCCAGATCTCTAAAGTAACGGAGAGCACGCCGAGGAAAACGTCTCGAAGACGAGCCAAAGATAAAGCTGAGGTCGCTCTGCACAACTCTCTGCTGACGGAGGAGGAGAGAGAGGAGGAAGAGGAGGAGCAGAGAGAGGAGGAAGAGGAGGAGGCACGTCCACGGCTCAGAGCTCAAAGTGCTGGTGAGGACGAGCAGATAAGATAGATACGATAATCCTTTAAGGGTCAGATCCAGTCTGAAATGCTCCTTGCATCCCAGCAGCTCCATGTGGAACATCAACAGACACACATCAAGACACATGAGAAACTAACAACAAACATGGAACATCACAGCAGCTCCATGTGGAACATCAACAGACACACATCAAGACACATGAGGAACAAACAACAAACATGGAACATCCCAGCAGCTCCATGTGGAACATCAACAGACACACATCAAGACACATGAGGAACAAACAACAAACATGGAACATCCCAGCAGCTCCATGTGGAACATCAACAGACACACATCAAGACACATGAGAAGCAAACAACAAACATGGAACACAACATCAGGATCAGTGAGAGCTGCTCAAAGAGCCTTCAGCGTGCATCTGATCTGTAGCTCTGTGTTCACTTAGAGGACTGGAGCACAGAGGATGCTTCAGGCTGACTGGAGCACAGAGGATGCTTCAGGCTGACTGGAGCACAGAGGATGCTTCAGGCTGACTGGAGCACAGAGGATGCTTCAGCTGACTGGAGCACAGAGGATGCTTCAGGCTGACTGGAGCACAGAGGATGCTTCAGGCTGACTGGAGCACAGAGGATGCTTCAGGCAGACTGGAGCACAGAGGATGCTTCAGGCTGACTGGAGCACAGAGGATGCTTCAGGCTGACTGGAGCACAGAGGATGCTTCAGGCTGACTGGAGCACAGAGGATGCTTCAGGCTGACTGGAGCACAGAGGATGCTTCAGGCAGACTGGAGCACAGAGGATGCTTCAGGCTGACTTTAGTGATCTCAGCAGTATCAAATACAAATACTAGTCTTTTTAAATGTGCAGAAACGTCCCATTGAAACACTTGAAGTGGCTTATTTTAAGAAGACGCTCTGATATCTCAGTTCTTTATTTAGATGACAGTTGAGAACACTTCCCCAAGTTACAATGATAAAGACTTTTTTGTATATATTGTTTGTTGTGCTTTTATTTATGTCTTAATGTGTGCATATGTTTAAATGTGTTTATATGGGATATACATATTTTTATACATATTTTTATATATATTGTATTTTGTATTCAGGATTGTAGGAAACGGTATTTGGATCTCTGTGTCCTTACACACAAACTGAAAGATTGACATTACTTTGGTTACAGGGAGACGTGAGGAGGAAGAGGAGCAGAAAGAGGAGGAGGAAGCAGACTCTGAGATGAAATGTGAGGATCAGAGCGACTCCAGAACCTCCTCACAGGAAGTGGGAGATCCCCCCCTCCTCCCCTCCCCAGACTCCCGGTTCGAGTGCCTGTGCGGGGGGGAGTTGGGGTTTTATGACGGGAAGCACCTGGTTCAGTGTCTGAGCTGCGATCTGTGGCAACACGCCCTCTGTGTGAACTACCTGGAGGAGAGCAGGAGCTCCAGACCCTTCTACTGCCCGCACTGCCTGGTGGCCGCCCCCCCCCTCTGCTCCGGGGCCACGCTCATCATCTCCCCCAGCTCCATCTGCCACCAGTGGGGCGAGGAGATCCAGAGGCACGTCCACGGCTCAGAGCTCAGAGTGCTGGTGAGGACGAGCATTTTTAAATCTGTAGAAACGTTGCATTGAAACACTTAAAGTGGCTTATTTAAAAAATAAAAAAAAGCTGCTCTGATATCTCAATCTCAGAATTGACAAAAAAGTCAACATTTTGGAAAGAAATCCAAAAAGAAATCGGGGAAAAAAAGTCAAAATTCTGAGAGAAAAGTCTGAGAGAACATTTTAGTGTCCATTTCTTAAAACTAAATGTATCATTTTTTTCTAACCTAAAACTGAACCCTAAAGACATTTAAAACGCCTGAAAGTGTGAAACGTTTTATTCAAGAGCGTTTTCTGATCCTCCGTTCCTTCTTTGAAGTATTTACCTGTATCCCCCCCAGGTGTACCAGGGGGTGAAGAGGCACGGCTTCCTGCAGCCGCGCCTCCTCGCCCAGCAGGACGTCGTCATCACTACGTACGACGTCCTGCGCTCAGAGCTGAACTACGTGGACATCCCGCACAGCAACAGTGAGGACGGGCGGCGCTTCAGGACAGGAAGAGGTACATGGCCGTGCCCAGCCCCCTGGTGGCCGTGCAGTGGTGGCGCATCTGTCTGGACGAGGCTCAGATGGTGGAGTGTCCCACCGCCAAGGTATACAAACATATATATATATAACAATATTCCTCCATTAGAATTATGTCATCATTCCTAGAAAAAATGAAAAGTCTGAGAAAAAGTAACAATTCTGAGGCAAAAAGTCAAAATATTCGGAGAGAAATGTCAGAATTATGTTAAATGCTCCATAAGAACATGGCATCACTTTCATTTAACAATAATCAATTAAAAACAGAGAAACAGGCGTATTTTTCCTCACATTTTCCCTCTGTTTTCTCTCAGCTCTTCGGTCGTTTTCCCTTCTCTAAAGCAGATGAATCTCTGGATTTAACAGCGTGTGTTTTCCCCCGTCAGGCTGCAGAGATGGCCCTCCGTCTGTCCTCAGTGAACCGCTGGTGTGTGAGCGGCACGCCTGTGCAGAGAGGACTGGAGGGTAAAGAATAATCATTATTATTACAGAAAGAAATATGCAAAAATGAATATATTAGAGATGTCTTATAATAAGCTTTAAAGGTCCCGTGTCTCATGGCCATTTCTACTGATCATAGTTCCATTGTTGAGGTCTACTAGAATAGATTCACATTGTTCAATGTTCCAAACTCACATTGGTTTCTCATACAGCATCTCTGTATAGTCTGTGTATTCACTCTCTGTCCTCACGGCTTGTTGGAGCTCCTGCCCCCCCCTCCTGTGAGCCCACTGTGCTCTGATTGGTCAGCTCGCCCACTCTGTTCTGATGAGTCCACCACCGTTACAGCGGAACATCAGTGATTATGTTTTACAATGGCGTTTGTTAGCAACCAGGAAATGACACCAGTAAGGACAAACAGATGAGAATGCTGCGTGGGGTCTGGGTGCCGTGTTGGGGGGACGTTGGGGGGCTGCTCCGCCCTTTGAGGCTCGAGGAGCGGACAGTGGGAGCTGGATTACTGGTGTCGTTTCCTGGTTGCTGCATGGGGTCTGCGAGACAGCGAAACCCAGCCCGAAACCAGCCCGAGCACACACACACACGCATACACCCGCACACACCCGCAGCCTGGCTGTGAGTCTGTGTGTGTGCACACAGACTCACAGCCTCGCCGCGTCCCGCCGTCTCAGGCTGAGAAATCCGCGGAGCTGCAGCTGAGAAAAGTGTGTGTGTGTGTGGTGTGTGTGTGTGTGTGTGTGTGTGTGTGTGTGTGTGTGTGTGTGTGTGTGTGTGTTGTGTGGTGTGTGTGTGTGGTTGTGTTTGTGTGTGTGTGTGGTGTGTGTGTGTGTGTGTGTGTGTGTGTTGTGTGTGTGTGTGTGTGTGTGTGTGTGTGTGTGTGTGTGTGTGTGTGTGTGTGTGTGTGTGTGGAAGACGTAACGTAACGTCTCCGGATTGGTCCATTTGGGCATGGTCACGTCACTGTACCCAGGAAGAAAAAAATGGAAAAAGAGAAATGTCCAGCGAGGCGTTCTGGGGCAGCAGAGACAGGTCTTCTCTGTGTTAGAGTTTTACTCGCTACAGGGTGCACTTTGAGGGTTTGTGACTCTGCAGACCGTTTACATGCAGAAGCTACAGAACACAAGGGACGGGTCAGAACCAGAAAAGCATGACATGGGACCTTTAAGATAATGGTTCATATATTATTATAACATGATACAAGTGCACATTTCATTACATAATAATGGAAACAAAGTCAATTCTGAGAAGAAGAAAATCATTCTGAGAAAAAGTCAAAATTATGAGACATTTTAACCAGACCTGTACGGCCTGGTTCTGTTTCTGGGCGTGGATCCTTCGAGAACTGTCAGATTCTGTTATACTCAGAGAAAAAGTTATGAGGCTTTAATAAAGCTGTTCACGTGAAATCCGTGACTCAAAATGTCAAAATTCTGAGAAAAAAGTCAAAATCTCTGTGTATCTAATGTGTCCCTGTGGTTCTGCTCAGACCTGTACGGCCTGGTTCTGTTCCTGGGCGTGGATCCGTTCTGGGTGAAGCACTGGTGGCTGCAGATTCTCTACAGACCGTTCAGACGAGGAAACACGGCGCCGCTCTACAGAGTCATCGCTCAGATCCTCTGGAGGTCCGCCAAGAAGGACGTCATCGATCAGGTAGAAACAGGAAACATAACAACAGGGTTCTTCTTTATTCGTTATTTTCTCACATTCCCCTTTACATCCAATTTATGTTTAGATAAATCTGATCTTGTAATTAGCAGGAGAACTCATTTTGAACTATATTTCACCAGAATCAGGAAATGTTGTTACAGAATAATCCGCAAATGCTCAAAAGTTTTCTGTGTTAGTTGGTGATTTTCTAATAAAAAAGATGTGTTTCATCTGAGATACAACTCAAAGTAAGATGTTTTGACTGAACAAGATGATGCATTGTCTAAAAACAAGAGCCTATATTTCACTGCAGTGTTACTTCTGAAGTTATCATGTCTTCTATCAGGAGGAGAGACACATTCTGACAGATGTTAGACACAGATACTGGGCAAGAACTTGAGTTTTTGTAGAGTAGGAGACCTCTAACTATTTCTCCATGTGCTCTCTACAGATCCAGATCCCCCCCCAGACGGAGGAGGTTCATTGGCTGAACTTCTCCCCGGTTGAGGGTCACTTCTACCACCGGCAGCACGAGGTGTGTTCCCATGATGCACTGCTGCAGCTCAGGAAGGTCTCTGATTGGAGCCTGAAGCTGGGCAGTCTGGACCGGCGCAGCGTTCAGAACATCCTGAACCCGCTGCTGAGGCTGAGGCAGGCGTGCTGCCACCCGCAGGCCGTCAGGGGCGAGTTCCTGCCGCTGCAGAAGAGGTGAGGGGGGGGCACTCAGGGGATCAATTAACTCAGGGGTTTCTGTTAGAGAGCAAGAGGGGGGAGCGGGGTCCTGCCCTGAAGATGGAAAGGATGGAAAACAACCACACAATGACTCGTTTAGACACAAAACGACAATAAGAAAAAGAACGACTACAAAATATGCAACGCAATTGCAGAGACATTACATACACTGCTCCTGGTGCTAAGATGGGTTAGATGCAGAGACATTACATACACTGCTCCTGGTGCTAAGATGGGTTAGATGCAGAGACATTACATCACTGCTCCTGGGCTAAGATGGGTTAGATGCAGAGACATTACATACACTGCTCCTGGGACTAAGATGGGTTAGATGCAGAGACATTACATACACTGCTCCTGGTGCTAAGATGGGTTAGATGCAGAGACATTACATACACTGCTCCTGGTACTAAGATGGGTTAGATGCAGAGACATTACATACACTGCTCCTGGTGCTAAGATGGGTTAGATGCAGAGACATTACATTCACTGCTCCTGGTACTAAGATGGGTTAGATGCAGAGACATTACATCACTGCTCCTGGGACTAAGATGGGTTAGATGCAGAGACATTACATACACTGCTCCTGGTACTAAGATGGGTTAGATGCAGAGACATTACATACACTGCTCCTGGGACTAAGATGGGTTAGATGCAGAGACATTACATACACTGCTCCTGGGACTAAGATGGGTTAGATGCAGAGACATTACATACACTGCTCCTGGGACTAAGATGGGTTAGATGCAGAGACATTACATACACTGCTCCTGGTGCTAAGATGGGTTAGATGCAGAGACATTACATACACTGCTCCTGGGACTAAGATGGGTTAGATGCAGAGACATTACATACACTGCTCCTGGTGCTAAGATGGGTTAGATGCAGAGGTCAACTTTCACTGTGTGTGCTGTGTGTGTGTTTGTGACCATTAAAGAGGGTCTCATCCTCCTGTTCTACATTCAACATAATGCAATGCAAAAAGGGGAAAAACTAAATTAGACATAAAAGGACCTCGATAACTACAAAAACATGCAAAGCAACTGCAGAGACATATTCAGAACTGCTTTAGGGAAAGAAGCAACCACAAAGAGACACAAAAACAAACTAGGAAAACACACGAAGAGGAACAACACGGTCATGCAACTTTAGAAATAATAATACAAAAAACACAGAACACTAGACATAAATTAGACTCAGAAGGACCTCGATAACTACCAAAACACGGAAAACAGCCACAACATGACTCACAAGACGACTCTAAAACATGCAAACCAGCTGCAGAGAGGAGGGAACAGCCACAACATGACTCACAAGACGACTCTAAAACATGCAAACCAGCTGCAGAGAGGCGGGAACAGCCACAACATGACTCACAAGACGACTCTAAAACATGCAAACCAGCTGCAGAAAGGAGGAAACAGCCACAACATGACTCACAAGACGACTATAAAACATGCAAACCAGCTGCAGAAAGGAGGAAACAGCCACAACATGACTCACAAGACGACTATACAACATGCAAACCAGCTGCAGAAAGGAGGAAACAGCCACAACATGACTCACAAGACGACTATACAACATGCAAACCAGCTGCAGAAAGGAGGGAACAGCCACAACATGACTCACAAGACGACTATACAACATGCAAACCAGCTGCAGAAAGGAGGGAACAGCCACAACATGACTCACAAGACGACTATACAACATGCAAACCAGCTGCAGAAAGGAGGAAACAGCCACAACATGACTCACAAGACGACTATACAACATGCAAACCAGCTGCAGAAAGGAGGGAACAGCCAGAGAGGAAACCCTGATTGGATCAAATTAGACAACGAATGACAACAAAGAAACTAAAACTACAAAAAGGTGCAAAATAAAGACCCAAAAGACACACACAGACACACAAAGACACACAGACACACACAGAGACACAAAGACACACAAAGACAGGATTAACACCCATCACTGCTGAGAGGTTTCATCGTGAGGCAGCTGCAGCGTTCATTACTGATCTGATGGAGAAGGGTCTCACACACCTCTCTGCTGATTGAGTTTATTGTTCTGTTGGAGGGTGTGTTAAGTGTGTGTGTGTGTGTGTGTGTGTGTGTGTGTGTGTGTGTGTGTGTGTGTTTGTTTGTGTGTAGCACCATGACGATGGAGGAGTTGCTGAAGTCTCTGCAGAAGAAATGTCGAGTGGAGTGTGAAGAAGCTCACAGACAGCTGGTGTGTGCTCTCAACGGACGAGCAGGCATACACATCATCAGAGGTAACACACACGTTCCCACAACACACACACACACAGAGACACACACACACACACAGACACACACACACAGACACACACACACACACAGACACACACACACAAACACACACACACACTCATCTATATATGTGTGTGTGTCCTCTCACGCTGCAGGAGAGTATTTGGAGGCCGTGGAGATGTACAGAGAAGTGCTTCGATCCTCAGAGGAACACAAAGGACGCCTGAAGACCGACTCACTGCAGGTACACACACACACACACACACACACACACACACACACACACTATTATAAAGACACACACACTATAATGCATAGACACACATGCTAACATGGGCTGATGAGCTTCTCTAACTTGTCTTCGTTCAGACTCGTAGAAAGAAAACTCCAAATAGTCCAAAATCCACAAAGAGAGAATAGATATCTGCGTAGAGGACAGAAACACCCCAAAACATGTAGACACCAACTTTATCTGTTTTTAATCTCTAATAAATCTCCCAAAGTCTCGAGACGTGGGACATTTAATTTAGGAAAGTAAAAGTAGCATTTTAAATCCAAAATAAATAAAAGAAGAATGACTTTCTTTCTCACAATTTTGCGTTTGTCAAGAATTCTTACTTTCGCAGGATTATGACTTTTTAGCAGAATTTTTACAAATTTTCTGATTTATTTTTTTGAATTTTCACTTTTTCTCAGAATTTTCACTTTTTCTCAAATGTCCACTTTTTTAAAGAATTGTTTACATTTTCTGAGAATTTTTTATATTTCTCAGATTTTCCCTCAGAATAAAACGAAATGTTCTCCTTCTGAACATTTCAGAATTCAGCATTTTTTTCAGAAAATGTCAGAAGTTCTGACTTTGGGCTCAGAATTCAGAAAATGACAGAAAATGGAAAACGGAGAAAAATCTCAGAATTCTGAAAAATGTACATTTTTATAAATCTTGCACGTTTTTTAAACTGATCACTTTCTGTCTCTCTTCCTTGTTGTGGAAACTCAGAGACTTCATGCGACCCACAACCTGATGGAGCTGCTAAAAGCAAAGCATTCTGGGATACCTCCGACGCTGAGAGACGACCGACTCAGTGACGAGGTAATATTCCTCTTTACTCTTAAAATAAAGTGTTCATTTCTGGAAGAAACCCTAGAAATCTGTTCCAAATTCTGTACCCATTTATCAATTCTCTTTCTAAAGGATTGGCGCCTGCAGTTCCCATCAATCCCTCCTTGATATCTGTTATATTCTACCTTTACTTTATCATGATTGTTACCTCCCCTCTGTCCTAGTTTCTTTCCCTTAAGCAGTTATTGTATAATTATCGAGGTCCTTTGTGTCAAATAGTGGTTTTAGTGTTTTTAGTGTTCCCTCATTGCATTATTATTTCTAATGTCTCTGCAATTGCGTTGCATGTTGCATACTCGTGTTGATTCTCTTTGATATCTGTTATATTCGACCTGTTTCTCTTCATCATGATGTTTCCCCCTCTCCCTTCAGGCAGAGCAGCTGAGACAGCATTATATGACTAAATACGACTCTGAGGTTTCCGACGCTCTGCAGGCGCTGCAGCCGGTTCTGCAGAGCATCAAGGAGCTGAGACGCAAAGTGAGAAGATCATTCATATTACAACTGATCATCTGCTCAGTGTTTATACAGCATAATAAATACTATTGGGTTGTTTAGGAGGGACAGGTTGATGTTTTTTAATTAGTTTAAGTTTGATTTTAAAACTCTATTAAAGGTCCATGTCATGCTTCTCTGGTTCTGACCCGTCCCCTTGTGTTCTGTAGCTTCTGCATGTAAACGGTCTGCAGAGTCACAAACCCTCAAAGTGCACCCTGTAGGGAGTAAACCTCTAACACAGAGAAGACCTGTGTATGCTGCCCCAGAACGCCTCGTTGGAGATCTTGCTGGGTACAGTGACGTGACTATACCCAAATGGACCAATCCGTGGAGCTCCTCACACACACACACACTCTCAGCGGCAAAACTGTGTCCATTCGCGATGTCTCGCTGTGTCTCGCAGACCCCACGC
This sequence comes from Dissostichus eleginoides, assembly GCA_031216635.1. NCBI lineage: Eukaryota > Metazoa > Chordata > Actinopteri > Perciformes > Nototheniidae > Dissostichus > Dissostichus eleginoides. Next base: position 33,894,841 of record CM062275.1, read on the forward strand.
AGCAACCAGGAAACGACCCCAGTAACCCAGCTCCCACTGTCCGCTCCTCGAGCCTCAAAGGGCGGAGCAGCGAGCCCCCCAGCGTCCCCCCAACACGGCACCCAGACCCCACGCAGCATTCTCATCTGTTTGTCATTACTGGTGTCATTTCCTGGTTGCTAACAAACGCCATTGTAACACATAATCACTGATGTTCAGCTGTAACGGTGGTGGACTCATCAGAACAGAGTGGGCGAGCTGACCAATCAGAGCACAGTGGGCTCATAGGGAGGGGGGGGCAGGAGCTCCAGCAAGGTGTGTAGGACAGAGAGTGAATACACAGACTCTACAGAGATGCTGTATGAGGAACCAATGTGAGTTTGGAACATTGAACAATGTGAATGTATTCTAGTAGACCTCAACAATGGAACTATGATCAGGAGAAATGGCCATGAGACACGGGACCTTTAAAGCCACTTGTAACTAAATAAAAACACAGAATTTACACGCAATTAAAATAAAAAATAATAATAATTAAATCAATGAACAAATAAATACATTAAATGTTTTTAATAAAGAATAAATAAAATGAATAAAAATAAAAATATGTATATAAATAAAATAAATAAATACATATTTTACCAATTATTTTTAGATATTAAATGCAACGCGAGACAGGAAAACATCTCTCTTTATCTCATCATTAGTAATAACGCTGTACCTAAGGCCGTCTTTTCTCCTCTTGTTACCTGTGTCCAGGTGAAGCTGAACTCCCCCTGGTGGCTGGAGGTGGTGCAGCGGGCGGTTCGATGCTCCACTGACGACGAGCTGGTTTCTCGTATCAAGAACGATCTGACGTCGAGCTACAAGCAGCAGGCCAGCAGACTCAGCATGGCAGACAAGTACACTGATCAATAATATATATATAAATACATAGGTATTAGCTAGCCTCACATGCATACTTTGCACCGCCACACCACAGCAGTGTAAACGTACCTGGCCATAAACCTGATCCTGGATATTAACCCCCGTCCTCCTTCAGGTTCAGGGACGCTGTGGGTCTTCAGCTCCTCCTCACCTCTCAGGTTCAGGACCTGATGAAGAGCCAGAAGACGGTTCAGGACGCCGTGAAGAAGCTGGAGGGCCCGGCGTCACGAGAGGTCATCGAGGAGGTCACCGTCTGCCACCTGAGACCCCAGAGACTACCTCTGAACAAGTACTATAACACACCTTTATTATCTGTTTATTTACCCATGAGACTACCTCTGAACAAGTACTATAACACACCTTTATTATCTGTTTATTTACCCATGAGACTACCTCTAAACAAGTACTATAACACACCTTTATTATCTGTTTATTTACCCATGAGACTACCTCTGAACAAGTACTATAACACACCTTTATTATCTGTTTATTTACCCATGAGACTACCTCTGAACAAGTACTATAACACACCTTTTATAATCTAAAATACAAGAAATGATTACTTTATTCATCCAGGGGGAAATTGGGTTAGTAAACTCAACGTAAACACGACAGTTGTGTCAAGAAATAACTCAATAACGCAAGAAAAGGAGAAACCGATTGACTGAATTGCAGGTTAAGACCATCTGATATGTCCTATATAATAATCACATTATTCATCCAGGGGGTTTCATGACTGATCTCTCTCTTTCTGTATTATAGTTGTGTTTTCTGCAAGGCCGATGTACTCTTCATTGATTACGAGTCCAAGCTGTTTTCACACACGTAAGTACAGAATGTTTTTGTATATATATATATATCTTGTTAAACATTTATTCTAATTCTTACATTTTTTTTTATTATTAATTTATTTGTTCTTGCCTTTTCGAAAATGTATATTTCTTGTTTCTCATTTTATTGACTTTTTAAACATTTATTCTTATTTATTGAATTTAGAATATTCTCTTAACCCTTAGATGCATAAGTGGGTCTTTTTTGACCCGGTGAGGTGGTTTTCTTAGAGTATCTTTGTAATTACATTTTTTTATCATTTCATATTCCAGCTATTCCTCAAAAAACATGTCTTGGATATCAGGCCATTCAAATTTTACATTTACATTTTAAGAAATTGTAGTTTTTGTATTTCTACCCCAAGCTTCCATAAGTGGGTCAAAAATGACCCGCATGCATTTCCTATGGGAACCTTTGATTCTTATCACCTGTTGCTGTCAGGAATACATTCACTGTAGACCACACAGACGACATCACATGTGACACCTCTCAGGAAGATTATTTTACACAGCAAGATCTGAAACCTGTCAGTATAATAATAATAATAATAATAATAATAATAATAATAATACATTATATTTGAATAGGGCTTTTCAAGGACTCAAAATCGCTTTACAATATAAGGGAAGGTTAGGGTGGGGGGGGTATAGGACTATCAAACTTGATCAACCGGCATGGATTGATGGGGGGGGGCTATGAGTAGACAAGAGGAGAAGAGATGAGTTTTGAAAAGGGACTGGGATACTGCGAGGGTCTCAGAATAGCGGAGATCTTTGCATCGATATGTTCAAAACGCTTTTTTTCAAAATGTAAAAAAAATGTCTAAAATTGTGAAAAATTAAATCTAAAATATTTCTTAAAATATAAAATATAATACTAAATATTATACAAGTGATTTTTCTTTACAAAAATGACAAAAATGGCATAAAAACATATATTATTCTGATACGGGTTCTTTTTGACCCACTTATGGAAGAGAGTAGGGTCCAGGCACTCTAAGGGCATCGAAGGGTTAATTAATTTATTATAAGTCTTTATTTGTTCTTGCTTTTTTGTAAATTTATTTTTCTTGTTCAACATTTTTTTCAAATGGTTTTAAAATATTCCAATTTGTTTTTGTAAATGTATATCTTGTAAATGTTTTATTTTTATTTCATTGGATTTATAATATTCTTAGAAACTGTTTTATTATAATTCTATATTTGTTCTTGCTTTTTTGATTATTTATATTTCTCATTTTATTGACTTTTATTAAAATATTCCGATATTTTTTTAATTTGATTTGTATATTTATATTTCTCGTTAAACATTTAGCCTTATTTTATACATTTAAATATTTTTTTTTAACAGTTTAACAATAGTTTTATATTTTAATTAGATATTTCTTTTATGCATGTGCCAAAACTTAGTCCTATGTGTCAAACTACTTTTTAGATTTATTATTATATATTCATTTAAATTGCATGAAAACTACCCGTGATTTAACGATGATGTCCCCCTCGCCCCCCTCAGGGTGAAGGGTCAGACGGCGATCTTCGAGGAGATGATCGAGGACCAGGAGGGGGGTCTGATGGACGACCGGCTGCCCACCACCAGCAGAGGATTGTGGGCCGCCAGCGAGACGGAGAAAAGCCTGAAGGCAATCCTCGCCTTCGCCAAACTGAAGCGCCTCGATAACGATCTGCTGGAGGAAGGAAACACCTTCATGGAGCTGCTCGAGTGCTGGAAGAAGGAGTACAAGGTGAGGGGGCTGAGGTTATTATTTTAATAAAGATACCTGGAAGAAGGAGTACAAGGTGAGGGGGCTGAGGTTATTATTTTAATAAAGATACCTGGAAGAAGGAGTACAAGGTGAGGGGCTGAGGTTATTATTTTAATAAGAAACCTGGAAGAAGGAGTACAAGGTGAGGGGGCTGAGGTTATTATTTTAATAAAGATACCTGGAAGAAGGACAAGGTGAGGGGGCTGAGGTTATTATTTTAATAAGAAACCTGGAAGAAGGAGTACAAGGTGAGGGGGCTGAGGTTATTATTTTAATAAGAAACCTGGAAGAAGGAGTACAAGGTGAGGGGGCTGAGGTTATTATTTTAATAAAGATACCTGGAAGAAGGAGTACAAGGTGAGGGGGCTGAGGTTATTATTTTAATAAAGATACCTGGAAGAAGGAGTACAAGGTGAGGGGGCTGAGGTTATTATTTTAATAAAGATACCTGGAAGAAGGAGTACAAGGTGAGGGGGCTGAGGTTATTATTTCATATTAATTTAATAAGATACCTGGAAGAAGGAGTACAAGGTGAGGGGGCTGAGGTTATTATTTCATATTAATTTAATAAGATACCTGGAAGAAGGAGTACAAGGTGAGGGGGCTGAGGTTATTATTTTAATAAAGATACCTGGAAGAAGGAGTACAAGGTGAGGGGGCTGAGGTTATTATTTTAATAAAGATACCTGGAAGAAGGAGTACAAGGTGAGGGGGCTGAGGTTATTATTTTAATAAAGATACCTGGAAGAAGGAGTACAAGGTGAGGGGGCTGAGGTTATTATTTCATATTAATTTAATAAGATACCTGGAAGAAGGAGTACAAGGTGAGGGGGCTGAGGTTATTATTTTAATAAAGATACCTGGAAGAAGGAGTACAAGGTGAGGGGGCTGAGGTTATTATTTAATAATAAAGATACCTGGAAGAAGGAGTACAAGGTGAGGGGCTGAGGTTATTATTTCATATTAATTTAATAAGAAACCTGATGAAGGAGCTGCTGCACGTCTCCCACTCTGCATTCAAACTAACTCCAACTCCATTTTAGAATAATTCTGAAGCTATAAAGTGTGTTTCGAAAACCAGAAATATCTCTTAAACATTGAAAGATTGTTTACGAAAATCCCTCCTGCATCGTAAATATTACCCATATTTTCCAGTATTGATTAAAGTTACCTGTGCAGGTTTCCTCAGGTGTTGCACGAGGAATCACGTTAATAATACATATATATATTTATAACAGTGTATTAATAATAAGTTACCTGAGTGTGTCTCTCAGGTGTTGCCGAGTACTGGATGGTCCTCAGGGATCAATGATATAATAAATATATATTTTACGAGTGTTTATTATCAATAAGTTACCTGTGTGCATGGACGCGGGAAGGGGGGTGCTGAGGGGGCTGCAGCACCCCATCTGCAGGGTCCACTAGCACCCGCACCCCCAAACGCGCGACCTACAGTGTAAGCGCGCAACAGTTTCGCCGCTGCGAGGCTCCACTAGCACCTCCCCCCCCCCCCCCCCCCCCCCCCCTGTGTCGTCACAGTTTCTCCGCTGCTAGACGCTACTAGCCCCCCCCCCGCATCCCCAACTCTGATTGACTTCCCGCTCCCTGCCTGTGTGTGTCTCTCAGGTGTTGCACGAGTACTGGATGGTCCTCAGGAATCACGTGTCGGCCATCGATGAACTCGGCATGGCGACGGAAAGACTTCGAGTTCGTCTTCCTGATGAATCCAAACCCAAACTGCTGCACATCATCGAGCCCACGAGGTGCAGGACATGTTATTATTATTGTTATTATTATTATTATTATTAATGTTAGTTTAATTGGTTTGAAAGCTGTGTCACAAACCTAAACCTGTAAATATTTATTGTAGGTACAAAAAACTGTTAAAGTCGTTTATTTAGGATAAAAAACATGGATTTTCTCCTAAATAATAATTAATTGAGTAAATTTAAAGAAAAAAAGTTTTAAAAAATATATATTGCAAAATGTAATATTCACAAGAAAATATTATTTTATATATGTCCTAATATTATTTAAAAAGTCCTAGAAAACTTCACTATTTTATACTTTTTTTATTTAATTAATGTAATAAACAAGCTGACTCGTCAAATCAAACATTTTGCCACTAAAATAAGCATAAGTCTGTTTTGGTCTTAGTTAATCAATTCCCCGTTAATGATTGATCGTAAAGCCCCCCCCCCCCCGACCCGTTTTTAGACGCCTTGTTATCTGAATATCCTCAGAGATGCATTATTTTACCTGAAGTGTCTGTACCCCTCAGGTGGATCAGAACCAGCAGAAGCTTCTGAACGACCAGGCGCTCGCTAAGTCTCAGCTGCAGAAGAAGCTGGGCCAGGTGCTCTACCTCAACAACCTGGAGAAGGTGATCACAAACACACCTAATCTATAGCCTGGAGAAGGTGATCACAGACACACCTAATCTATAACCTGGAGAAGGTGATCACAAACACACATAATCTATAACCTGGAGAAGGTGATCACAAACACACCTAATCTATAACCTGGAGAAGGTGA
>CM062275.1:33903374-33985874 GCA_031216635.1 Dissostichus eleginoides
ACCCTGAAGAAGATCCAGCTGATCGACCCGGGGGCCAAGTGTCTGGTGTTCTCCACGGTAGAGTGTGTGTGTGTGTGTGTGTGTGTGTGTGTGTGTGTGTGTGTGTGTGTGTGAGATGATTAAATCTCTCTCTCTCTCTCTCTCTCTCTCTCTCTCTCTCTCTCTCTCTCTCTCTCTCTCTCTCTCAGTGGCTCAGTGTGTTGGACATCATCTCTAAGGCTCTGTTCGACAACAACATGGAGTTCTCTCAGATCAACGGCATCCACAAGTTCCAGGTCTATACATTATAGATATGCTAAACACACACTTACTATTCCCTGCATCCACTACTCCAGGTTGGATTTACCACTTATGCACTTAAGAATAAACGTATTTAAGGATATTTTCACATATGACTTACTTCTGAGTAGGCCGGACAGGTTTTCTCCAAAGCAATACTTTTGGGGGATAAACACTGAATATGTTGATCAGATTCCTTCTGGATTAAAACCATAATCCTTTGTTTTATTTATGTGAATCTAAATCTGCAAGGTTATTATAGCTATTAGCTTCCAAAGAGCAGTGGAGCAAAACGAACAAGCTTTGAAAAAAGGAAATATATTTAGGTACGAGTTCAGACCGGCTTTTTTGAAACGTATTCAAGGCTAAAACCACTTGCTAACTTGTGCACAATGACTACAAAGAGACACAAAAGGACTTCAAAGAGACACAAAAGGACTTCAAAGAGACACAAAAGGACTACAAAGAGACACTAAAGAACTTCAAAGAGACACAAAATGAGTACAAAGAGACACTAAAGAACTACAAAGAGACACAAAAGGACTACAAAGAGACATAAAATGACTTCAAAGAGACACAAAAGGAGTACAAAGAGACACAAAAGGACTTCAAAGAGACACAAAAGGACTACAAAGAGACACTAAAGAACTTCATAGAGACACAAAATGAGTACAAAGAGACACTAAAGAACTACAAAGAGACACAAAATGACTACAAAGAGACATAAAATGACTTCAAAGAGACACAAAAGGAGTACAGAGAGACTAAGAACTACAAAGAGACACAAAATGACTACAAAGAGACATAAAATGACTACAAAGAGACACAAAAGGACTTCAAAGAGACACAAAAGGACTTCAAAGAGACACAAAAGGACTACAAAGAGACATAAAATGACTACAAAGAGACACAAAATGACTACAAAGAGACATAAAATGACTTCAAAGAGACACAAAAGGAGTACAAAGAGACACTAAAGAACTACAAAGAGACACAAAATGACTACAAAGAGACATAAAATGACTACAAAGAGACACAAAAGGACTTCAAAGAGACACAAAAGGACTACAAAGAGACAAAAGGACTACAAAGAGACACTAAAGAACTTCAAAGAGACATAAAATGACTTCAAAGAGACACAAAAGGAGTACAAAGAGACACTAAAGAACTACAAAGAGACACAAAAGGAGTACAAAGAGATACTAAATGACTACAAAGAGACACAAAAGGACTTCAAAGAGACACAAAAGGACTACAAAGAGACACTAAAGAACTTCAAAGAGACACAAAATTAGTACAAAGAGACACAAAAGGACTACAAAGAGACACTAAAGAACTTCAAAGAGACACAAAATTAGTACAAAGAGACACAAAATGATACAAATAGACATAAAATGACTTCAAAGAGACACAAAATGACTACAAAGAGACATAAAATGACTTCAAAGAGACACATAATTAGTACAAAGAGACACAAAATGACTAAAAAGAGACACTAAATGACTAAAAAGAGACACTAAAGGAGTACAAAGAGACTACAAAGAGAGAACAAACAACCAAAAAAAGACAAGGAAATGCAAAAATAATACTAACTTGTGCATTGACTGTCATTCTGCAGGAGAATCTGTGCTCCTTTAAATACGAGGAGCAGATCAACATCCTGCTGCTGCCTCTGCACACCGGCTCTAACGGTCTGAACATCATCGAGGCGACCCACGTTCTGCTGGTGGAGCCGATCCTCAACCCGGCCCACGAGCTGCAGGCCATCGGGAGGGTGCACCGCATCGGGCAGACCAAGTGAGTGCAGAAGGGAAAATATATAAAACAGTAGCTCTTCAGGAAGCTGAGAGCCTCATCTGGTGTGAGCATGTTGGGTAGGACTCAATAGGAGGGAGGTTTTGTGGTTTTATGTGCAATTTTCTGTCAATTCAGACACCAGTCCTTCAGTTTGTTTATCATAAACTGGTGTAAAATCACTATTATTTTGATATAAATCATGATCAGTTATACTAGAAAGACTAGATGTTCTGCTGTGCATTTACCAGTGGCACTCCTTTACTTGGTAAAAGTAACTAAAGTAGTCAGTCATGGCTGTTATCTGTGCATTAGTACTTTAATATGACACTTATTGACTTCTTACATTTTGTGTGATTGAAGCTGTTGCTTTCTGTCCATCAGGCCAACGTTTGTCCACAGATTCCTCATTAAATCCACCATTGAAGAGAGGATGCAGGCGATGATGCAGACAGCAGAGAAAAGGTGAATAAAGCTACAAAATGAAGACAATTATTAACTTACTGTGACCTCAGTATTGTCACACTAGCTTCTCCTCACATGGGCTAACCAAATACTTTATTTACACCGAAGGAAACTCTTGCAACCCAGTCTCACGGTATTTTGTGTAATAGTCACGAAATACATGTAATCTATTGATTCGTGTTCACCAACACGATCTTCCCCTTTTGTTCGTGTCACACAGAACGATTTTAAAAGCAATGTATTTCTATTGGTAGTGTGTTTCGTGCCTGCACCACGTCTTTTTGTCCGGTCGGGTCTTGGTAGACCGGAAGCTGTGGGGTTCATAAAAACATGTTCTTACTCAATATCAGGCCACGATTATTGTTTTTATTTTAAATCGTATAATGTCGGACTTCTTTTGCCGTCTGCGGGGAAAAGAAATGGCTCAGAGCCTCAGGATGCTGTATTTTTTTGTCATCTTTTTTTCCTTCTAATTTGTTATTATTTGGTGCAGGCACGAAACACACGACCAATAGAAATACATTGCTTCTAAAATCGTTCTGTGTCAGATTTCTGAAATCTATATTTTTTTAAATATTTTTTTCCTTCTAATTTGTTAGATAACAAAGCTAATAACAGACTAGCTAACAACAGACTAGCTAACAACAGACTAGCTAACAACAGACTAGCTAATAACAGACTAGCTAACAACAGACTAGCTAACAACAGACTAGCTAATAACAGACTAGCTAATAACAGACTAGCTAACAACAGACTAGCTAACAACAGACTAGCTAATAACAGACTAGCTAACAACAGACTAGCTAAAAAACAGACTAGCTAACAACAGACTAGCTAACAACAGACTCGCTAATAACAGACTAGCTAACAACAGACTAGCTAAAAAACAGACTAGCTAACAACAGACTAGCTAACAACAGACTAGCTAATAACAGACTAGCTAACAACAGACTAGCTAAAAAACAGACTAGCTAACAACAGACTAGCTAACAACAGACTCGCTAACAACAGACTCGCTAATAACAGACTAGCTAACAACAGACTCGCTAACAACAGACTCGCTAATAACAGACTAGCTAACAACAGACTACCTAACAACAGACTTGCTAACAACAGACTAGCTAACAACAGACTAGCTAACAACAGACTAGCTAATAACAGACTAGCTAACAACAGACTAGCTAAAAAACAGACTAGCTAACAACAGACTAGCTAATAACAGACTAGCTAACAACAGACTAGCTGAAAAACAGACTAGCTAACAACAGACTAGCTAATAACAGACTAGCTAATAACAGACTAGCTAACAACAGACTAGCTAACAACAGACTAGCTAACAACAGACTAGCTAACAACAGACTAGCTAACAACAGACTAGCTAATAACAGACTAGCTAATAACAGACTAGCTAACAACAGACTAGCTAACAACAGACTCGCTAATAACAGACTAGCTAACAACAGACTAGCTAAAAAACAGACTAGCTAACAACAGACTCGCTAACAACAGACTAGCTAACAGCTGACTAGCCTCTACTAACAACAGACTAGCTAACAACAGACTAGCTAACAACAGACTAGCTAACAACAGACTAGCTAAAAAACAGACTAGCTAACAACAGACTAGCTAACAACAGACTAGCTAATAACAGACTCGCTAATAACAGACTAGCTAACAACAGACTAGCTAACAACAGACTAGCTAACAACAGACTAGCTAATAACAGACTAGCTAACAACAGACTAGCTAACAACAGACTAGCTAACAACAGACTAGCTAATAACAGACTAGCTAACAACAGACTAGCTAAAAAACAGACTAGCTAATAACAGACTAGCTAACAACAGACTCGCTAACAACAGACTAGCTAACAGCTGACTAGCCTCTACTAACAACAGACTAGCTAACAACAGACTAGCTAACAACAGACTAGCTAAAAAACAGACTAGCTAACAGCTGACTAGCCTCTACTAACAACAGACTAGCTAACAACAGACTAGCTAACAACAGACTAGCTAACAACAGACTAGCTAATAACAGACTAGCTAACAACAGACTAGCTAACAACAGACTAGCTAACAACAGACTAGCTAAAAAACAGACTAGCTAACAACAGACTAGCTAACAACAGACTAGCTAATAACAGACTAGCTAACAACAGACTAGCTAACAACAGACTCGCTAATAACAGACTAGCTAACAACAGACTAGCTAAAAAACAGACTAGCTAACAACAGACTCGCTAACAACAGACTAGCTAACAGCTGACTAGCCTCTACTAACAACAGACTAGCTAACAACAGACTAGCTAACAACAGACTAGCTAACAACAGACTAGCTAAAAAACAGACTAGCTAACAGCTGACTAGCCTCTACTAACAACAGACTAGCTAACAACAGACTAGCTAACAACAGACTAGCTAACAACAGACTAGCTAACAACAGACTAGCTAACAACAGACTAGCTAACAACAGACTAGCTAACAACAGACTAGCTAACAACAGACTCGCTAACAACAGACTAGCTAACAACAGACTAGCTAAAAAACAGACTAGCTAACAACAGACTCGCTAACAACAGACTAGCTAACAGCTGACTAGCCTCTATTAACAACAGACTAGCTAACAACAGACTAGCTAACAACAGACTAGCTAACAACAGACTAGCTAAAAAACAGACTAGCTAACAGCTGACTAGCCTCTACTAACAACAGACTAGCTAACAACAGACTAGCTAACAACAGACTAGCTAACAACAGACTAACTAACAACAGACTAGCTAACAACAGACTAGCTAACAACAGACTAGCTAACAACAGACTAGCTAACAACAGACTAACTAACAACAGACTAGCTAACAACAGACTAGCTAACAACAGACTAGCCTCTCCTCACAACAGCTTTTTAAACTTAAAAGAGTTTTAGGAAGCATCGGTTTTTGAGGACTTTGTAGACACAGTTTGAATGTAATTGTAGCGATCAACAGCCATTCGTTTAGAGGCTTTAAAGGGTTGGAGGGGACAGATTAATTAAAGAACTGATCAAATCTTCCTCTCTTTTTAATCCAGTCACGCCACCACCATGAAGCACTCGGAGGCCGCCGTGCTGACGGTGGCCGACCTGGCTGATCTGTTCACTGAAGAACATCTGGAGTCCATGTGAACACCTGGACACACACACACACACACACACACCTACAGAAGATACACACACACCTGCAGAAGACACACACACACCTGCAGAAGACACACACACACCTGCAGAAGACACACACACACCTGCAGAAGACACACACCTGCAGAAGACACACACACACCTACAGAAGATACACACACACCTGCAGAAGATACACACACTCCTCACACAGTGCTGCTGATAGAAAACTCTGACTTTGCACATTTAAACCTTTTTTTATATAAACTTACATTCCCAAAGCACATTTTATCAGGTGACGGACAGCAGGCTGCAACACGTCTGGTACAGCAGGCTGCAACACGTCTGGTACAGCGGGCTGCAACACGTCTGGTACCGCGGGCTGCAACACGTCTGGTACCGCGGGCTGCAACACGTCTGGTACCGCGGGCTGCAACACGTCTGGTACCGCGGGCTGCAACACGTCTGGTACAGCGGGCTGCAACACGTCTGGTACAGCGGGCTGCAACACGTCTGGTACAGCGGGCTGCAACACGTCTGGTACAGCGGGCTGCAACACGTCTGGTACAGCGGGCTGCAACACGTCTGGTACAGCGGGCTGCAACACGGCTGGTACAGCGGGCTGCAACACGGCTGGTACAGCGGGCTGCAACACGTCTGGTACAGCGGGCTGCAACACGTCTGGGACAGCGGGCTGCAACACGTCTGGTACAGCGGGCTGCAACACGGCTGGTACAGCGGGCTGCAACACGTCTGGGACAGCAGGCTGCAACACGTCTGGTACAGCGGGCTGCAACACGTCTGGTACAGCGGGCTGCAACACGTCTGGTACAGCGGGCTGCAACACGTCTGGTACAGCGGGCTGCAACACGTCTGCTATTGTATTTTAAATTCTGAATGCCTTTTCTCACTTTTTGTTATCAATAACTACGTCTGCTGTTTGTTCGATGGTCACATTTGGACTACATTGTGTACAGGAATGTTCAGATCAAGTTTTATTTATATAGCACACTTTTAAACGATTTTTGGTTGAGCCAAAGTGCTGTACATATAATAAAAGAAAAGTACCCTACAGCAAATACAACAGCACAGTTTGTGCAGAACAACAGTATGTTTTAGTCTGTTATGAAATATATGGATTTATACACAGGGGTTGAAACTAAATGTAAGTTTAAATATCGATTAATTGGCTGATTATTTTCTAGATTTGGTTTTTAAAATGTGGTAAAAGAGTGTAAATGTCCATCCTTGTTCTTTAGAGTCCACGGTAATGTTGTTACATGTGTTTTTTAGTTCAAATCCAAAAGATATTCACTTTTGAATCTCCATTTTTGACACTGAAAAAACTGCACTTTCTGACATGTGTGTATGTAAAACGGACTTTGTGTTGCAGCTCTATCATGTACAAACCTCTCTGTAATTGAAAGTAGAAAACAGAGGATTGAGATCTCCTCCGAGCATTCAGGAATAAACACATTGATGTTGTTCCGACAGCTGTTTTTGTCCCGTGCTTTTATTGGGTTTTATTTCAGGAAGGAAGCCATTGACCTTTCACTCCCGTCTGTCCAAAACAATGCCAACCCAGTCCAGCCCACGCCGTCTGATTTACACGACAAAGCAGCTCCAGATCCAGCGTCTTGGTAAACGATCTTGTAAATCCAGCGTATAAAAGTCACAGTTTTAATTTATATTCCCACGTACAGAGTGCCTGGATGAGGCTTTTGGACACGTGGCTGTTCTGGGACGTTCTCTGTGTTTGAATGGGATTAAATCACGTGTTTTTTCGTGGTGTTAAAGTGTTTTACGTCCCCCCCTCTCTCACACTCGCCGGCTCTTTGCCCTTGACTCGTAATGACTCTCCTCTGGACGATTCCCGCTCCAGTAAAGATTTTAAAGTGTGCAGAACAAAGGCTGCAGACGACAAAGAGAGCTGTTGATGCTCTGCATGGTTACCAGACGCAGAGAGGGTCACTTTACACATGTAAGCCATTACAATCACTAGAAGAGAAGTAACTAAGTACATTTACTCAAGTACTGAATTTAAATACAAGTTTGAGGTACTTAAGTGAGTATTACCATGTCATGCTACTGTGTCCTTCTACTCCACTACAGTTCAGAGGTACATGGTGTACTTTTACTCCACTACAGTTCAGAGGTACATGGTGTACTTGTACTCCACTACATGTATTTAATCCCTTTAGTTACTTCCCAGATGTGGATGAATGATGTGAAATATAATCAAGTGTTAAATCAGACTTTAGTTCCACCTGGAGTAAATCCTCAAGCTACCCTGCAGTATACAAAGTCATTCAAACTAGCTGCACCTTTACCAGCTTTGAGAACACTTTCATGATCAATCATTATAAAACATATCATATATATTATTCTGAAATGGACCAATCTGCACAAAGACTACTTTCACTGTCGCTACTTTCACTATATTTTGATGAGAATACTTTTCTACTTTCACTTGAGGAACATTTTGAATGCAGGACTTTTACTGTAACAGAGTATTCCTACACTCTGGTACTTCTACTTTTACTCAAGTACAAGATCTGAGTACTTCTACTTTTACTAAGTACAAGATCTGAGTACTTCTACTTTCACTAAGTACAAGACCTGAGTACTTCTACTTTTACTCAAGTACAAGATCTGAGTACTTCTACTTTTACTCAAGAACAAGATCTGAGTACTTCTACTTTTACTCAAGTACAAGATCTGAGTACTTCTACTTTTACTCAAGTACAAGATCTGAGTACTTCTACTTTTACTCAAGTACAAGATCTGAGTACTTCTACTTTTACTCAAGAACAAGATCTGAGTACTTCTACTTTCACTCAAGATCTGAGTACTTCTAGGTTTACTCAAGTACAAGATCTGAGTACTTCTACTTTCACTCAAGATCTGAGTACTTCTAGGTTTACTCAAGTACAAGATCTGAGTACTTCTACTTTTACTCAAGTACAAGATCTGAGTACTTCTACTTTTACTCAAGATCTGAGTACTTCTACGTTTACACAAGTACAAGATCTGAGTACTTCTACTTTTACTCAAGTACAAGATCTGGATACTTCTACTTTTACACAAGTACCAGATCTGAGTATGTCTACTTTTACTCAAGATCTGAGTACTTCTACGTTTACTCAAATTCAAGATCTGAGTACTCCAGACTGTAAGGGACTACAGTTTTTTGTTGTGCCCTGAGGATGTAATCCCAGTACTTGTAATCCATTACTCCCTGCTCCTCCTTGTTTCCTGGACTCCCCTCTGTTCACGCAGGAATCTCATTGTGAGAGGAGCATCACTCAGGCTGGTGTTTTAGAGGAGGGTCCGCTTCTTTAGAGGACAGATCTACAGCTGACAGGAGGAGACCCTGGAGACCCTCAGATTCTCAGAGGAGTTACAGAGGAGATACAGAGATTCTCAGAGAGTTAGAGAAGATGGCAGCGAGCCGCTTGGTGTTTTTCTGGATCCTGATCGTCCTGAGGACAGCAGCTGGGTTTCTGCAGGAGGAAGAGGAGGGTGAGCCGGGGTCAGGGGTCACAGAAACAGGTATTTAAAGAGTCACTAGAGTCATGTTTTCATCAACAACAAAAAATGTTGGAGAAAAAAAGTCAGAATTATGACTTTTTTTCTCAGAACAAAAGAAAAACGTGATACAGGTATTTAAAGAGTCTGTTTTCATCAGAGAAAGAAACGTTAGATTAGAGGATCTACAGAATCTATTCTGATAATTGAACAGTCATTTCTATTGCTGGAAAATACTGAGGAAGTACAAATTGAATGCAAAAAGGTTTTAATTGATGCATCATCCCTTAAAGAGCCAGAATACAAAATGTCAGCCACACTATCAGCGGATCAACAGAACAAAATATTATATAATTTCTCCAAATATTTAGAGAATTGGCTGATAGTTAAAGTTTCGCTCTAATCTGGAGGTCTGCTGCTTTACTCTGTTTTATATTCAAGTGAATATCTCTGGACCTGAAATGCACATTTGTCAAGATTTCCTGACATTTTATAAACCAAACCATTAATTTACAGTAAAAATAATCTTGAGTTGCCGCTCTGTATTTCAGAGGATACTCGGTCTAACTGGGATCTCTGGATCTGAAATGTTAGTTAAAAAAAGGCCTCATTTAGTGCTTCAAGTCCAGTAAAGAACTACTAAATTAAGGATTTAGCAATCTTTATAATGCATCACAAGAAGTCTTACTTTAAAAAGTAAATGTAGTTACCAGATAGATTTAGTAAAGTCAATTTAGAAATATATTCCTTCGAGATTTAGAGTAGAAGTGCTGCAGTACTTCTATGTGTTTTTAATCCCTGACATGTAGTTATTGGTACGTCAGGTCTCAAAGACAACCAGAGGGTGGAGGTAGTGGAGTACAACTACTTCCTTACTGTACTTAAGTACATGTTTCTGGTATTAGTACTTTACTCCACTACTTATTTTTCTGACCACGTTTTACTTTGACTTCTTCCATGTTGAACACAAATACCTGAACTTTCTACTTCTTACATGTTGAACACAAATACCTGAACTTTCTACTTCTTCCATGTTGAACCCAAATACCTGTACTTTCTACTTCTTACGTGTTGAACCCAAATACCTGTACTTTCTACTTCTTCCATGTTGAACCCAAATACCTGTACTTTCTACTTCTTACATGTTGAACCCAAATACCTGTACTTTCTACTTCTTACATGTTGAACCCAAATACCTGAACTTTCTACTTCTTCCATGTTCCAAACAGGCTGGTTCCTTTAGTTTGAATGTGTGTTTGGTGGCGTGATCATTATTATTTAGAGTCATTGCGTGCCTATTGATTTGAACACGATCCGTGTATCCATCATTTCCTGGTCTTCTCTAAAGAAGAGGGACCAATGAAAACGTTGTCATGTTGCCGTTGTTCAGCATGGAAACATTCATTAGCTAACAATGACATTATTGTTCTATTAATATAAAGGGAGGTCAGGTACTCTTTAAAACAGCTGCTAGTTATGGGTACTCTTTACTGAAGTACATTTCAAAGCCTCTTTACTTTTACTTGAGTAAAGAAGTTTAGTCAGTACTTCTACTTTTTCCAGAGTACTTTTAAACACCAGTATCTGTACTTCTACTTGAGTAAAGGATGTGTGTGCTTCTGCCCTCTCTGCAGAGTCCTGATATTGTACACAGTGAATATAATAACGTATATCTGTATGATTGATCCGTGTTCCTCCTGTCTGATCAGATCTGAATGAGACGGTGCTCTGCTCCAACGACCAGATGAAGGTGGTGATTCCCAGCATCTTCTTCCTCAGAAAAGACCCGCCCGTTTTCGTAAGAGAGACCCTCGCAAACTCTGAAGTATCTCTGAAGTATTCCTGAAGTATTCCTGAAGTATCTCTGAAGTATTCTCCTCAACTGCAGCTTCCCTTTTGCTCAGTAATTGCTTTTTCCTGTGTGTTTAGGTTGGGGATTTGCATCTGAACGATCCAGAGTGCCGAGGGTTGAGGTCGGAGAGGATTATGTTTTCAGCATCAAGACCAATCTGTCCGACTGCGGGACGATTATGGTACCTCCTTCAATATCTACCCTAATATATGTCATATTAAAGTGCATTAAAGTCTTATATTGCTTCCTACATGAGGCCATGTCCGCGGGATCTGCCAAACTACGAATTAATATTAAATAAATAACATAAGCAACTAAATAAATTGCATTTAATACAATGAACTTTTTCTCAATTGGCTTATGTGACGATTGCTCCTTTTAAGATTGAAATAAATACAAAGATAAAAAATCGAAAATAAAATTAAATATTTACGTATACAAAGATTAAATTAACATTTCCAATAAAGACAAAATAAATACCATTAAAAAATATTAATGCAACATGAAAAGTTAAATAAAATGAAGGAAAAATGCAATAAAACTAAATAAATATAATTCAAATATGTATATAAATATAAGACATTATAGTAAGAGCAATATTAATATAAACTCCTGAATGTGGAGAAGACGTGAAAATAAAAGCATGTTTAAATGTTTATTGTAAATCAATGCTCCCTGGAGTAGAGGCTCCTTTAATGCGCCTCGTTGAGTTATCCTGTCATGAATCAGCCGGAGCTCGTGGTCCGGACGCTTGGAAGAACTTTAACAAACCGCTCTTCATTCATTCATCTTAACGAGGTCTTCGCTCTCTGAGGGAACAGATCCACTCTGAAGAACAGGATGTATCCCCGTCAGAGAGGAGGGGGTTCCTCTCTGACGCTGTCCACTTGTGACAAAATACTCTAACTATGAAATATTAATAGTTAGAGTATTTTGTCATTTTTTTTAAATGTTGTTCTTATATTGTTTTATTTTATTAACAAAAATAAATAAAACAAGGCATAAAATTGCCAGAAATGAGACAGAACGACCGATAATTACCTACAGCACATGTTTCAAACTCAAGGCCCGGGGGCCAAATCCGGCCCGTGGTGGATTTAATTTTGGCCCGCAGGATCATTCTTAATTCCTATTAGATCTGGCCCGCCGGTATATTGCACGCACACCTTCACTCCATCCTGAGGGTCTCCTCAGCTCAGAGCCTGAGCCCAAACATTGATGAACTTGCACCCAAGATGAGATGCCAAGTATCTGAACTAGCATCACAGAGCAGCAACCTGAGTTTAATGGATGTTTCCTTCTGCACTTTCTTTCTTGAGACAACAGGGCATGTTTGGTTTTCTCTTTGAGGGGAATAGTTTTTTTGAAGCTGTTGTTGGCCTGTGGGAAAATGTAATCATAAGAAATGACTCTGTAGATAGAGCCATGAGAAATGACTCTGT
This sequence comes from Dissostichus eleginoides, assembly GCA_031216635.1. Classification (NCBI taxonomy): domain Eukaryota; kingdom Metazoa; phylum Chordata; class Actinopteri; order Perciformes; family Nototheniidae; genus Dissostichus; species Dissostichus eleginoides. The sequence goes on from CM062275.1 coordinate 33,915,888, forward strand.
AGATAGAGCCATGAGAAATGACTCTGCAGATAGAGCCATGAGAAATGACTCTGCAGATAGAGCCATGAGAAATGACTCTGCAGATAGAGCCATGAGAAATGACTCTGCAGATAGAGCCATGAGAAATGACTCTACAGATAGAGCCATAAGAAATGACTCTGCAGATAGAGCCATGAGGAATGACTCTGCAGATAGAGCCATGAGGAATGACTCTGCAGATAGAGCCATGAGAAATGACTCTGCAGATAGAGCCGTAAGAAATGACTCTGCAGATAGAGCCATGAGAAATGACCCTGCAGATAGAGCCATGAGAAATGACTCTGCAGATAGAGCCATAAGAAATGACTCTGCAGATAGAGCCATGAGGAATGACTCTGCAGATAGAGCCATGAGGAATGACTCTGCAGATAGAGCCATGAGAAATGACTCTGCAGATAGAGCCATAAGAAATGACTCTGCAGATAGAGCCATAAGAAATGACTCTGCAGATAGAGCCATGAGGAATGACTCTGCAGATAGAGCCATGAGAAATGACTCTGCAGATAGAGCCATGAGGAATGACTCTGTAGATAGAGCCATAAGAAATGACTCTGTAGATAGAGCCATAAGAAATGACTCTGTAGATAGAGCCATGAGAAATGACTCTGCAGATAGAGCCATAAGAAATGACTCTGTAGATAGAGCCATGAGAAATGACTCTGCAGATAGAGCCATGAGGAATGACTCTGCAGATAGAGCCATAAGAAATGAGTCTGCAGATAGAGCCATAAGAAATGAGTCTGCAGATAGAGCCGTGAGGAATGACTCTGTAGATAGAGCCATGAGAAATGACTCTGCAGATAGAGCCATAAGAAATGAGTCTGCAGATAGAGCCATAAGAAATGACTCTGCAGATAGAGCCATGAGGAATGACTCTGCAGATAGAGCCATAAGAAATGACTCTGCAGATAGAGCCATGAGGAATGACTCTGTAGATAGAGCCATAAGGAATGACTCTGTAGATAGAGCCATGAGAAATGACTCTGTAGATAGAGCCGTAAGAAATGACTCTGCAGATAGAGCCATGAGAAATGACTCTGCAGATAGAGCCATAAGAAATGACTCTGCAGATAGAGCCGTAAGAAATGACTCTGCAGATAGAGCCATGAGAAATGACTCTGTAGATAGAGCCATAAGAAATGACTCTGCAGATAGAGCCGTAAGAAATGACTCTGCAGATAGAGCCATGAGGAATGACTCTGTAGATAGAGCCATGAGAAATGACTCTGTAGATAGAGCCGTAAGAAATGACTCTGCAGATAGAGCCATGAGAAATGACTCTGCAGATAGAGCCATAAGGAATGACTCTGCAGATAGAGCCATGAGGAATGACTCTGTAGATAGAGCCATAAGGAATGACTCTGTAGATAGAGCCATGAGGAATGACTCTGCAGATAGAGCCATAAGAAATGACTCTGTAGATAGAGCCATAAGAAATGACTCTGTAGATAGAGCCATGAGGAATGACTCTGTAGATAGAGCCATGAGGAATGACTCTGCAGATAGAGCCATGAGGAATGACTCTGCAGATAGAGCCATAAGAAATGACTCTGCAGATAGAGCCATGAGGAATGACTCTGCAGATAGAGCCATGAGAAATGACTCTGCAGATAGAGCCATGAGAAATGACTCTGCAGATAGAGCCATGAGGAATGACTCTGCAGATAGAGCCATAAGAAATGACTCTGCAGATAGAGCCATAAGAAATGACTCTGCAGATAGAGCCATAAGAAATGACTCTGTAGATAGAGCCATGAGGAATGACTCTGTAGATAGAGCCATGAGGAATGACTCTGCAGATAGAGCCATGAGGAATGACTCTGCAGATAGAGCCATAAGAAATGACTCTGCAGATAGAGCCATGAGAAATGACTCTGCAGATAGAGCCATGAGAAATGACTCTGCAGATAGAGCCATGAGGAATGACTCTGCAGATAGAGCCATAAGAAATGACTCTGCAGATAGAGCCATAAGAAATGACTCTGCAGATAGAGCCATAAGAAATGACTCTGTAGATAGAGCCATGAGGAATGACTCTCCAGATAGAGCCATGAGAAATGACTCTGCAGATAGAGCCATAAGAAATGACTCTGCAGATAGAGCCGTAAGAAATGAATGCAACTGATTATTTAATGTTTGATGTTGTTTTTATAGGCAATCATTTAAGCTTTGTTAGTTCCAGGTTTAATTTGTGCAATAAGTTCATTTCAATAAGTTCTGCAATAAACATTGAACCAGTCCGGCCCTCCACTAGTACCCATTTCTTTATTTTGGCCCACTGTATTTGAGTTTGACCCCCCTGCTCTAAAAGGACAAAATCAATAAAAAATAAATAAAGTTGACATTTAGTTAAAACCACACAGAACTCCAAATGAACGTCTTAACCTCTCTGAGGATCCTTTAAAGCTTGAATGAATCAAGATGAGCTTGTGGTCCGGACGTTTGGAAGAACTTAACCAACCGCTCTTCACACCGCGGCTCCTCGTCTTCATAAATTCATCTTAACGAGGTCTTCGGTCTCGGAGGGAGCAGATCCACTCTGCAGGATTTATCCCCTTCAGAGAGGAGGGGGTTCCTCTCTGACGTACACTGGGGGCTCTGTAGGACGACAGGCAGCTAACAGCACCGTGATAAAGGAAAGAAAGGACAAAGAGGGGGGTTGGGACTGAGGAAATAAGGCCTGCGTTGTTCCTAAAGACCCTGAGTGGCCCCTCAGATCCAGATGATCAGGCTCTACATGGAGATATATATAGACAAGTATTCATTAGGATAAACCCCTTGAGATGCACCGTCTGGTTTTCAAGGGGGTCCCGACAAAAGCAACGTCTTACAATCAAATAAAAATAAACATAATTAACATAATGATATAAATATAAGACATCATAATAAGAGCATTATAAAGATAGCATTAAATACAAATAAAGGTATTCAAATATAAACTCCTGAATGTGGAGAAGACTTGCCTTTTACTGTTTATTCTAAATCAATGCTTCCTGCTGTACTGATGGAACCACCTTTTAGTCCGGCAGGGTCTCAGTCAGTAGGGACTGTGAGCCGTAGGGTCGCCGGTTCAAGTCCCCGACCAGACCTAAATATGGAGTGTGGACTTCTACTTGGAGAGGTCCCAGTTCACCTCCTGCCCTGCCGTGGTGCCCTTGAGCAAGGCACCGGACACCCCCCCACTTCCATTGCTCCCCGGGTGCTGTACAACAGCGGCCCACTGCTCCTAGAACTAGACTCCTGGTTCTAGACTCCTAGTAATAGACTCCTGGTTCTAGACTCCTAGTACTAGACTCCTCAGTACTAGGATGGTCTAGTACTAGACTCTAGTACTAGACTCCTGGTTCTAGACTCCTGGTGCTAGACTCCTGGCACTAGACTCCTGGTTCTAGACTCCTGGTACTAGACTCCTGGTTCTAGACTCCTGGCACTAGACTCCTAGTACTAGACTCCTAGTAATCGACTCCTGGTTCTAGACTCCTGGTTCTAGACTCCTGGTTCTAAACTCCTGGCACTAGACTCCTAGTACTAGACTCCTAGTACTAGACTCCTGGTTCTAGACTCCTGGTACTAGACTCCTGGTTCTAGACTCCTGGCACTAGACTCCTAGTACTAGACTACTGGTGCTAGACTCCTGGTGCTAGACTCCTGGTGCTAGACTCCTGGCACTAGACTCCTAGCACTAGACTCCTGGCTCTAGACTCCTGGTTCTAGACTCCTGGTTCTAGACTCCTGGCACTAGACTCCTAGTACTAGACTCCTAGTAATAGACTCCTGGTTCTAGACTCCTGGTACTAGACTCCTGGTTCTAGACTCCTGGCACTAGACTCCTAGTACTAGACTACTGGTGCTAGACTCCTGGTGCTAGACTCCTGGTGCTAGACTCCTGGCACTAGACTCCTAGCACTAGACTCCTGGCTCTAGACTCCTGGTTCTAGACTCCTGGTTCTAGACTCCTGGCACTAGACTCCTAGTACTAGACTCCTAGTACTAGACTCCTGGTTCTAGACTCCTAGTACTAGACTCCTAGTAATAGACTCCTGGTTCTAGACTCCTAGTACTAGACTCCTGGTGCTAGACTCCTGGCACTAGACTCCTGGAGCTAGACTCCTGGTGCTAGACTCCTGGCACTAGACTCCTGGTGCTAGACTCCTGGTGCTAGACTCCTGGTTCCAGACTCCTGGTTCTAGACTCCTGGTACTAGACTCCTGGTTCTAGACTCCTGGTTCCAGACTCCTGGTACTAGACTCCTGGTGCTAGACTCCTGGTTCCAGACTCCTGGTACTACGATGGGTTAAAAGCAGAGAACAAATGTCACTGAGTGCTCTGTGCTCTGCATGTGAGACCATTAAAGAGGGTTTCATTCTATTCTAATATTTACCTCAATATATGAAATGTTATTAAAGTCTAAGATAACATGAACAAAATAACAGAAATCAAAGCATGACAAACGAGAACAAACCACGTACAGTCTGATAAGTAAAATGCATGAAGTAATACATACAATCATTACAATCATTGCTGTTTGATAGACAGTAGAGAGGATTATTCGTCCAATGGGAACGCAGTAAATCATCCTGTTAATCGCTGATATAAAACACTCTTATTGGTTTTTATCTGTGATATCTTTATCCTGTTTTATGTTTCTATGTTTTTATCTAAAACACATGTTTTTGAGACAGAATCAGCAAATCTTTATCTCATTTTATTTGTTTATAGGGAATTAATTTAAATATTTATTTATTTGTAAATAATCAAAATAATATCGATTTCTTTCAAATCACCTTAAAAATATATATGTTTTAATGTTGGTCTTCTCCACCACCAGAGGGCGCCAACGCGTCATCATGTAATACAGAGTGGGACCCCTTGTTAAAGAGTCCCTATAGTGCATGTCAATGGTCTGCAGAGGATCAAATCCACGTATTGAATAGTTCGAGGTTTATCTTGTTTTTTACAGATATAAATAAAACAATAAAACTAAATGACCACTTATTGTTCAAAATTAGCAAAATGGAAGATAAAAACTTTAACTATTACATTTGAATATTTAGTTTTATCTTCAATAAAAGAAGTTAAACTGAACAAACAATAATTACCCGTGGTCTGACTGTAACACCTGTGTGTGTGGTCTGACTGTAACACCTGTGTGTGTGGTCTGACTGTAACACCTGTGTGTGTGGTCTGACTGTAACACCTGTGTGTGTGTGGTCTGACTGTAACACCTGTGTGTGATCTGACTGTAACACCTGTGTGTGTGGTCTGACTGTAACACCTGTGTGTGTGGTCTGACTGTAACACCTGTGTGTGTGGTCTGACTGTAACACCTGTGTGTGTGGTCTGACTGTAACACCTGTGTGTGTGGTCTGACTGTAACACCTGTGTGTTTGGTCTGACTGTAACACCTGTGTGTGGTCTGACTGTAACACCTGTGTGTGTGGTCTGACTGTAACACCTGTGTGTGTGGTCTGACTGTAACACCTGTGTGTTTGGTCTGACTGTAACACCTGTGTGTGGTCTGACTGTAACACCTGTGTGTGTGTGGTCTGACTGTAACACCTGTGTGTGTGGTCTGACTGTAACACCTGTGTGTGGTCTGACTAACACCTGACCGTAACACCTGTGTGTGTGGTCTGACTGTAACACCTGTGTGTGGTCTGACTGTAACACCTGTGTGTGTGTGGTCTGACTGTAACACCTGTGTGTGGTCTGACTAACACCTGTGTGTGGTCTGACTGTAACACCTGTGTGTGTGGTCTGACTGTAACACCTGTGTGTGGTCTGACTGTAACACCTGTGTGTGTGGTCTGACTGTAACACCTGTGTGTGGTCTGACTGTAACACCTGTTTGTGTGGTCTGACTGTAACACCTGTGTGTGTGGTCTGACTGTAACACCTGTGTGTGGTCTGACTGTAACACCTGTGTGTGTGGTCTGACTGTAGCACCTGTGTGTGGTCTGACTGTAACACCTGTGTGTGTGGTCTGACTGTAGCATCTGTGTGTGGTCTGACTGTAACACCTGTGTGTGTGGTCTGACTGTAACACCTGTGTGTGTGGTCTGACTGTAACACCTGTGTGTGTGGTCTCACCGTAACACCTGTGTGTTTGGTCTGACTGTAGCACCTGTGTGTGTGTGTGGTCTGACTGTAACACCTGTGTGTGTGTGTGGTCTGACTGTAACACCTGTGTGTGTGGTCTGACTGTAACACCTGTGTGTGTGGTCAGACTGTAACACCTGTGTGTGTGGTCTCTCCGTAACACCTGTGTTCCTCCCCCAGGTGTTATAGTGTTATGGTTCAGTGATATCACTCGTTCTGTCTCTTTATTCCTTGTTCTTAATGATGTTCCTCATGTGTTATTGGCATGTTCTGTCATACTCTGTAAAGCTCTTTGGGCTGCGTCCAGCAGGTGCTATATAAATAATAGTTCATTGCATTCTCTGTGTGAATGAGTCATTTCAGTTATTATGTGAAAGCTCTCTGTAAGTCTGTTTTAAATGTGCTGTATTGCTGTAACACCTGTGTTTCCCCCCAGGTGTCGGACCAGTCCCACATCATGTTCACAAACTCGATCCATAACAACGAGTCTCAGGTGATCAGCAGGAACTACGTGAACATCACCTTCAGCTGCAGATACCCCGTCCGGTACCTGGTGCAGCAGCCGGGGGGGGGCCACGGGGTGCACGTGCACCTCAGGTAGGGCTCACCTGGGGGGGATATTTAATGTGAATAGTTAGTTTTATTTTTGTTGTTTTCTTAACAGACATCATCAATACTAAAAAAGAGGCAATTAAGTCAAACTTTCCACCAAACAACCCAAAAGGAACACACAAAATTACAAAATAATAAAAACATATCACTACAAAAACAAAATGAGCTAAATTAAAGATAGAAAATGAACCAAAAACTACCAAAAAAGACAAAAAAATGTTTGAACTATTAAATATGAATAGTTAGTAAAATATAACAAGATAAGACTTTAACAGAAATAAATAAAACAAGGCCTGGTGGTGGAGGGGGCCTGGTGGTGGAGAGGGCCTGGTTGAGAGGGCCTGGTGGTGGAGGGGGCCTGGTGGTGGAGGGGGCCTGGTGGTGGAGGGGGCCTGGTGGTGGAGGGGGGGCCTGGTGGTGGAGGGGGCCTGGTGGTGGAGAGGGCCTGGTTGAGAGGGCCTGGTGGTGGAGGGGGCCTGGTGGTGGAGGGGGCCTGGTGGTGGAGGGGGCCTGGTGGTGGAGGGGGGGCCTGGTGGTGGAGGGGGCCTGGTGGTGGAGAGGGCCTGGTGGTGGAGGGGGCCTGGTGGTGGAGGGGGCCTGGTGGTGGAGAGGGCCTGGTGGTGGAGGGGGCCTGGTGGTGGAGGGGGCCTGGTGGTGGAGGGGCCTGGTGGTGGAGGGGGGCAAAAATGAAACAGCAACAACCAATAATTACCTTACAGAAAAACAATCAATACAAAAAAAGAGGAAATTTTGTAAAAATTACACAAAACCCAAAGAAAACACCCAAAATTACAAATAATTAAATAGAATCACTACAAAAACAAAATGACCACTTATTGTACAATATTTTATTAACAAAAATAAATAAAACAAGGCTTATAATTTGCCAGAAATGAAACAGAACAACTAATAATAAGACAAATTGCAAATAATTATATAAAATGACTACAAAAACTCAAAAAGGCCAAACATTACAAAATGTCCACTAATTGTTCAAAATTAGCTAAAATGGAAGATTAAAAATAAATAAAAAATGACAAAATAAACACAAACAATTAAAAAAAACTACACAAAACAACCTAAAAACTACAAAAACTCAAAAAGGCCAAACATTAAAAATAACCACGTATTGTACAGAATTAGCTAAAATGGAATATTGAAAATTAACAAAAAATTACAAAAAATGATCAAAAAACAACAAAAGAAAACGCAAAGAATTAAAAATGGTTCCATAAAAACCAATAATTGCTTGAATGACCCTGAAATATGAATTTGTTTCCCTTCATGTCTCAGGACCATCACTCTGAACACGGAGGACGGGAACTTCTCCGTCTCGATGCTTCTGTTCAAAGACGAGGCGTTCGAGGACCGCTGGGCGACCGTGCCCTCCCTCCGGCTGGAGGACCACGTCTTCGTCAAAGTGTTCATGGTAGAATACTAATAAATCACATTTTGGGTTCTTCTGAATAATACCTACTTTTGATGGAACACCCCCGTTAAAATATATATTTCTTCTGGTAAATCACATTCTAAAAAGTAAAATAACCGATTTGTTATCGTGACTAACTTATAAATTATAAATAATAATAAAAAAAATTGTTATGGCATTAAAATATTAAATAACTGCATTTTTTTAATGGTAGATAACCTTCGAAATATTTAATTTTTTAAGCAGGTGTGTAGCTTATGGAACAACGAAGCAATTATTTAATTTGAAAAAAATATGCACATTTAATGCTCTGTGTCTTGATTCATACCTTCAATAAAAAAACAGTGTATATTGTGGGTTAGATATGAAGATCAGGGATTATTGTGTTTGGGTGAGCCGGTTGTTACACCACGTTAAGCAACATGTTGTGACGAAACCCAACACCCACACACTGCTGTTTACTCACTGTGTGTGTGTGTGTGTGTGTGTGTGTGTGTGTGTGTGTGTGTGTGTGTGTGTGTGTGTGTGTGTGTGTGTGTGTGTGTGTGTGTGTGTGTGTGTGTGTGTGTGTGTGTGTGTGTGTGTGTGTGTGTGTGTGTGTGTGTGTGTGTGTGTGTGTGTGTGTCAGATCCCTGCTCACCTGATGCTGCGTATGGAGAGATGCTGGGCGACCCCCTCCAGTGACCCCTACTCTAACATCCAGTACACCTTCATCAGAGAGAGGTAACAATGGACATTTAAGAAGAATAAAGAACCAGGAATAATAAAACCAGGATTAAGAAAGCCAGTAATAAAGAAGTAAGAATAATAAAAACCAGGACTAATAAATCTGGATTAAAGGTTTATTAATGGTCTCAGATCAGTGTGTTGTTTCCACGGCTTGTTGAAATGTGAAAGCAGACTCTGTTTCTCAGACGCGTCATGTGACTCCTGTCTGGGAGCGCACGTGTGCACATAAACAGCTGTGCATGTGCACGCCCCTGCTCACTCATGCACGTGCCTGACACCCGGCAGGGTCCCTGAATATCTGCAGTATTACACAGCAGATTTACTGAAGTACTTTGGTCAAAAAGGGAATTCGTACTTTACTTGAATATTTCATTACATTTTTGTTATTTTTACTGCATTAAAATGATCAGACAGCTAGTTACTCTGTATGTTTACCTGTTGGTCAAATATGATGCATTATTATAACTTAAACCATCCAAAAGTGTAAAATAGTTCAAATTATCTCCACCAGCTAGAGCAATAAGATGCAATAAATCTGTATTTTCTAGGGACATTTTTTATTTGTACAAAATCCATTGTAAATCATTTCTTAATAAAATTAATTTATAATTAAAATACATTTTACTGCAAATTATTTTATGTTTTTACCTCATTGAATCTGTGAATGAAGGATTTTTAAAGAGCATTTCTTCACATAGTTTTTTGCACATCACCACAGGATTAAAATCTATTCTTGCCTCTATCTTTAATATATTTTATTCTCCGTTCTCCCCTTCCTCAGTTGCCCGGTGCTCTCCAGCGTTCAGACTCTGAGCGTCCTGAGGAACGGGGAGGGGCCCGACGCTGCGTTCAGGCTCCAGATGTTTAAGTTCGTTGGCAGTTCGTATACCAACGTGTTTCTGCACTGCAACGTCCAGATCTGCAGCCTCAGCTCAGGGCAGTGCCAGCCGGTGAGAGACCCCCAAAAACATCCCCAAATAAACCCCTAAACACCCCTCCAAACACCCCAGAAACACCCCCAAACACACCCCCAAACACACCCCCAAACACCCCCAAACACCCCCCAGAAACACCTTTGTTTAATGTATTCTATAGGTGTTGCTGTAGTGCCGGCCGGAGAGAGAGACCCCCCAAACCACCCGACATACCTCTGAGTGAGGGGCCGGTTCAGACACGCTTTACCTTAAAATAGACCCTCTGACCATATGAGGGGGGGGTGGCACTGCAGGGGGACATATTTAAGATAGCACCATGAAACCCCCCCCCCCCGACCACATTTTAAATAGTCTTTTCATCTTCATTTATTTTATAGCTCGAGTCTTTAAATCTTTATTATTTATGTTTTAATATTATTTTATTTTTTTGAATAGTAATTTTTTTCTCTTTGTTTTTTTTAAAGGTTTTAATATTTTAGTTTTTATTTATTCTATTGGTTTCACTCAGTTTGATCAGACGTCCCCTTTCATCTTTATTAGTTTCTTATTGTTTTATTTATCGAACAGGGAGGGATAATTATATCTATCTTTCTGTTGGTTCTGTAGTTTCCTGTATGTTGTGTTTGAATCTGCTAATGAGGGACTCTCTCTTTAAAGGTCCCGTGTCTCATGGCCATTTCTCCTGATCATAGTTCCATTGTTGAGGTCTACTAGAATACATTCACATTGTTCAATGTTCCAAACTCACATTGGTTTCTCATACAGCATCTCTGTATAGCATGTGTATTCACTCTCTGTCCTACACGCCTTGTTGGAGCTCCTGCACCCCCCCTGTGAGCCCACTGTGCTCTGATTGGTCGGGACGTTGCGAGGCTCGTTGCTGCGAGGAGCGGACAGGCTTCCGGGTCGGCGATACAGGAGAACAAGCGAAACTCATCCTGAGCACACACACACTCACAGCCGAAGTAAAACCAATACGTGTGGCTTGATATTGAGGAAGAGAAAGGTTTATAACGCTGTGAGCATGGGTCTGAGGAGAGCATTTCTCCACCATCCCAACGTAGCAGCCCGAAAAACGTCCACCCATTTAAACAGTCGTGGTAGATACCTTGTTTGTTTTAAACATCATAAATACACAAACAGCAATGAATACTTACAGGTTGAGTACCCGAATCTCCCGCTGGTCCAACAATAGGAACAGCATCGTTCTTCAGAGCCCTACGCTGTGCATATCCACCATGAACCGCTGAAAGGTTTGGGAAGCTTTGTTTGGTGAAAGGCTGGCAGAGGGTGCGGCCTCTGGGTATCCCCACGTCACAGGACCCAGGAAGTAAACAATGGAAAATGAGAAAGGCCCAACGAGGCGTTCAGGGGCAGCAGAGACAGGTCTTCTCTGTGTTAGAGGTTTACTCCCTACAGGGTGCACTTTGAGGGTTTGTGACTCTGCAGACCGTTTACATGCAGAAGCTACAGAACACAAGGGGACGGGTCAGAACCAGCATGACATGGACCTTTAAACATGTTCTCCTGAATGTGTTGTTGAGTGATTTGTTGTTGTTTACATCCAGACGTGTCTCTTCCTGTTTCCTCTGAAACCCAGAACTGTTCCTCGGTCGGTGAGGAAGAGTTGATCCGGACTCGGAGAGACGTTCCTCTGTCTCACACCGTGTCTTACGGACCAATCAGACGCCTCCTACAGGACGGTGGGAAGCCCGATCTGAGTACGTGTGATTTATATTAATGAGTCTTTAAATCTGCAGTATGTCCCTCGGAGATGACCTGTAGTGTGTACTCTAGTGCAGTATGAAGTACCTGTAGTGTGTACTCTAGTGCAGTATAAAGTACCTGTAGTGTGTACTCTAGTGCAGTATGAAGTACCTGTAGTGTGTACTCTAGTGCAGTATGAAGTACCCGTGTGTACTGACGTCAGTATAAAGTACCTGTAGTGTGTACTCTAGTGCAGTATAAAGTACCTGTAGTGTGTACTCTAGTGCAGTATAAAGTACCTGTAGTGTGTACTCTAGTGCAGTATGAAGTACCTGTAGTGTGTACTCTAGTGCAGTATAAAGTACCTGTAGTGTGTACTCTAGTGCAGTATGAAGTACCTGTAGTGTGTACTCTAGTGCAGTATGAAGTACCTGTAGTGTGTACTCTAGTGCAGTATAAAGTACCTGTAGTGTGTACTCTAGTGCAGTATGTCCCCTGAGATGACCTGTAGTGTGTACTCTAGTGCAGTATAAAGTACCTGTAGTGTGTACTCTAGTGCAGTATGTCCCCTGAGATGACCTGTAGTGTGTACTCTAGTGCAGTATAAAGTACCTGTAGTGTGTACTCTAGTGCAGTATAAAGTACCTGTAGTGTGTACTCTAGTGCAGTATAAAGTACCTGTAGTGTGTACTCTAGTGCAGTATGAAGTACCTGTGTGTACTCTAGTGCAGTATAAAGTACCTGTAGTGCAGTATAAAGTACCTGTGTGTACTGACGTCAGTATAAAGTACCTGTAGTGTGTACTCTAGTGCAGTATAAAGTACCCGTGTGTACTGACGTCAGTATAAAGTACCTGTGTGTGTACTGAGGTGAGTTTCTCCTGCAGGTGGGGGGCTCCCTGCTGTGGGGACCCTGGTTCTGGGGGGTCTGCTGGTTCTGGTCCTCCTGCTGGTCTCCGGGCTCTTCGGACGCCTATGGCTCCGCTCCAGAAGCTTCTATCCAATCAGAGAGGCTCAACTCACGCTGTCCAACATCCACACCCTCTCTGAGGTCGCCTCCTGAGGACAGACATCCACCAGGGCTACAAATACACATCAAATATTCATTATCATTCACTAAATAGTCCATAGAATGTCAGAAAATATTGGAAAACTTCATTAAATGTCACCTTAATGTGATAAAAAGCGTATTTAAGAGACATTTTCTGACAATTTGGCATGTTAATGTCTGAAAATATTGGAAAACTTCCTTAAAATTCATGGTAAGGTGTTTAAATGTCTTGAAATATTGAAGATATTCACCTTAATGTGATAAAAAGCATATTTAAGAGGTATTTTCTGACCTTTTTGCATATGAATACCTGTCTGAGGTCGCCTCCTGAGGGGGGGGGGCTACCTGTCCAACATCCACACCCTCTCTGGGTCGCCTCCTGAGGGGGGGGGCTACCTGTCCAACATCCACACCCTCTCTGAGGTCGCCTCCTGAGGGGGGGGGGCTACCTGTCCAACATCCACACCCTCTCTGAGGTCGCCTCCTGAGGGGGGGGGGCTACCTGTCCACATCCACACCCTCTCTGAGGTCGCCTCCTGAGGGGGGGGGGGCTACCTGTCCAACATCCACACCCTCTCTGAGGTCGCCTCCTGAGGGGGGGGGGCTACCTGTCCAACATCCACACCCTCTCTGAGGTCGCCTCCTGAGGGGGGGGGGCTACCTGTCAATCCACACCCTCTCTGAGGTCGCCTCCTGAGGGGGGGGGGCTACCTGTCCCTGTCCAACATCCACACCCTCTCTGAGGTCGCCTCCTGAGGGGGGGGGGCTACCTGTCCAACATCCACACCCTCTTGAGGTCGCCTCCTGAGGGGGGGGGCTACCTGTCCAACATCCACACCCTCTTGAGGTCGCCTCCTGAGGGGGGGGGGGGCTACCTGTCCAACATCCACACCCTCTCTGAGGTCGCCTCCTGGGGGGGGGGCTACCTGTCCAACATCCACACCCTCTCTGAGGTCGCCTCCTGAGGGGGGGGGGCTACCTGTCCAACATCCACACCCTCTCTGAGGTCGCCTCCTGAGGGGGGGGGGCTACCTGTCCATCATCCACACCCTCTCTGAGGTGCCTCCTGAGGGGGGGGGGGGCTACCTGTCCAACATCCACACCCTCTCTGAGGTCGCCTCCTGAGGGGGGGGGGCTACCTGTCCATCATCCACACCCTCTCTGAGGTGCCTCCTGAGGGGGGGGGCTACCTGTCCATCATCCACACCCTCTCTGAGGTCGCCTCCTGAGGGGGGGGGGGGGCTACCTGTCCATCATCCACACCCTCTCTGAGGTCGCCTCCTGAGGGGGGGGGGGCTACCTGTCCATCATCCACACCCTCTCTGAGGTCGCCTCCTGAGGGGGGGGGGGGCTACCTGTCCATCATCCACACCCTCTCTGAGGTCGCCTCCTGAGGGGGGGGGGGGGGGCTACCTGTCCAACATCCACACCCTCTCTGAGGTCGCCTCCTGAGGGGGGGGGGGCTACCTGTCCAACATCCACACCCTCTCTGAGGTCGCCTCCTGAGGGGGGGGGGCTACCTGTCCCCTGTCCAACATCACACACCCTCTCTGAGGTCGCCTCCTGAGGGGGGGGGGCTACCTGTCCATCATCCACACCTCTCTGAGGTCGCCTCCTGAGGGGGGGGGGCTACCTGTCCATCATCCACACCCTCTCTGAGGTCGCCTCCTGAGGGGGGGGGCTACCTGTCCATCATCCACACCTCTCTGAGGTCGCCTCCTGAGGGGGGGGGGGCTACCTGTCCATCATCCACACCCTCTCTGAGGTGCCTCCTGAGGGGGGGGGGGGCTACCTGTCCATCATCCACACCCTCTCTGAGGTCGCCTCCGGGGGGGGGGGGGGGGGCTACCTGTCCAGCATCCACACCCTCTCTGAGGTCGCCTCCTGAGGGGGGGGGCTACCTGTCCAGCATAACACCCTCTCTGAGGTCGCCTCCTGAGGGGGGGGGGCTACCTGTCCAGCATCCACACCCTCTCTGAGGTCGCCCCTGAGGGGGGGGGCTACCTGTCCAGCATCCACACCCTCTCTGAGGTCGCCTCCTGAGGGGGGGGGGGGGGCTACCTGTCCAGCATCCACACCCTCTCTGAGGTGCCTCCTGAGGGGGGGGGGGGGCTACCTGTCCAGCATCCACACCCTCTCTGAGGTGCCTCCTGAGGGGGGGGGGGGCTACCTGTCCAGCATCCACACCCTCTCTGAGGTCGCCTCCTGAGGGGGGGGGGCTACCTGTCCAGCATCCCACCCTCTCTGAGGTCGCCTCCTGAGGGGGGGGGGCTAGTCCAGCATCCACACCCTCTCTGAGGTCGCCTCCTGAGGGGGGGGGGGGGCTACCTGTCCAGCATCCACACCCTCTCTGAGGTGCCTCTGAGGGGGGGGGGGGCTACCTGTCCAGCATCCACACCCTCTCTGAGGTGCCTCCTGAGGGGGGGGGGGGGCTACCTGTCCAGCATCCACACCCTCTCTGAGGTGCCTCCTGAGGGGGGGGGGGGCTACCTGTCCAACATCCACACCCTCTCTGAGGTCACCTCCTGAGGGGGGGGGGGCTACCTGTCCAACACCAGGGCTGCAAATACACATCAAATATTCATTATCAAACATTAATGGTCCATAAAATCTCAGGAAATATTGAAAGAGTTCCTTAAAATTCATGGTAAGAAGTTTAGATTTAAGATATTCACCTTAATGTGATCTACGAGATATTTTCTGACTTTTTTGCACGAAAAACGACAAAATATTGTAAAATATTGCTTATTCGTTCTCTCAAACACAAAAACTTATAAAAATACAATCACGTGTACAAGTCTGATCTATTATCCCAATGTAAGTCTGGTATATGTCTTCAGGAAATGTGGAAAAAAAGCTTATTAAAGGTTTTAAAGTGTGATCTATTTGAGTGAACACTACATGTACCCTCTATGTCTAACAACCCAACACTGTAGAGTAGTTCATATTTCTGTCATTCTTTTATTTTTAATAAACTAATTAATACATTTAATTCAATTTAAATTAAACATGCATTATTTATTTTATATCAATTATTTTATTTTGTAGGAACTACTTTCCAACTCTTTTTTTTTTATTTTCTATGACTTTGAGATCCTGTATTTATGTTCATTCTCAGCCATTCTCCTTCATTGTAAAGCCCATTTCCTCTGGTTGATTATTATTATATTGCTGTGAGTCCAGGGAACATTAAGGGAACATTAAAGGAACATTGAGGGAACATTAAAGGAACATTGAGGGAACATTAAGGGAACATTAAAGGAACATTGAGGGAACATTAAGAGAGTATTTTAATTGCCAAGGCAGGATTCTGCAAACATTAAAAGCTATAAATAAACATGTAAAACAGTCCTCGGGTTTTCCCCTCTGTCTATTTCTGAGCGCAGCAGCTCTGCTCCTTAACTGATGGGACCACGCTGCTTTACGTGATGACGTAGCATGACGGTGTGCGTCGTTTTTCAAACCAAGTTTAGAGTAAACCAACGCCCACTTCTGCATAACGAGAGCGTGAAATTGACTCTAAACAAATTGGGAAATTTTACCAAGAATTAAAACGCTATAGTAGGACCAGCGCCGTATAGATAGAATTCTATTATAGGGCTCTGGACTATTAAACCATTTTAATTATTATTATTAATATATTTTACATTTCATTTATTTATTTTTTTAGAAACAAATATTTAAAAAAATGTATATGCTTGAATGAATATGAAATGTCCCTAAAAATTAAATGAACTGTACAAAAAAAAATCTTTTTAATCCAGAATATCACCTCAATGTTTACGTTCTCATCCATGACGTAATTACGCAAAGCTACGTTAACGCAGAAGTGGGCTTGTTTAAATCTCAATTTGGTTGGGAAACGACAAACGTTGCCTTACGTGATGACGTAGCATGAGGACGTGCCTCTCCAGGATCAAAACAGACGTTCCCCTCAGATCAGAAGAACCGGAGAACCAGCTGCAGCCAGATCACTTCAGGGGAACATTTAACTCCTTTTACGGCCTTTTATTCTCACTTTACCGCTCTTATCTGATGTCCACAACTCTGATACAAGTACACAAGTAGTGCTTCAGTTCATCCGGAGAACCCCGACACTCGGGTAAGTAGTTTCTGGAAGGTATGAGCTAACTGAGCTAAATATGCTAATGGGGTTTAGCTTCTGATGCTAATGGAGTTTACCAGAGGTGGAAGAGGTACTCAGATCTGGTACTTGAGTAAAAGTAGAAGTACTCAGATCTGGTACTTGAGTAAAAGTAGAAGTACTCAGATCTTGTACTTAGTGAAAGTAGAAGTACTCAGATCTGGTACTTGAGTAAAAGTAGAAGTACTCAGATCTTGTACTTGAGTAAAAGTAGAAGTACCAGAGTGTAGGAATACTCTGTTACAGTAAAAGTCCTGCATTCAAAATGTTCCTCAAGTGAAAGTAGAAAAGTATTCTCATCAAAATATAGTGAAAGTAGCGACAGTGAAAGTAGTCATTGTGCAGATTGGTCCATTTCAGAATAATATATATGATATGTTTTATAATGATTGATCATGAAAGTGTTCTCAAAGCTGGTAAAGGTGCAGCTAGTTTGAATGACTTTGTATACTGCAGGGTAGCTTGTGGATTTACTCCAGGTGGAACTAAAGTCTGATTTAACACTTGATTATATTTCACATCATTCATCCAGATCTGTGAAGTAACTAAAGGGATTAAATACATGTAGTGGAGGAAAAGTACACCATGTACCTCTGAACTGCAGTGGAGTAGAAGGACACAGTAGCATGACATGGTAATACTCAAGTAAAGTACAAGTACCTCAACATTTTACTTAAGTACAGTACTTAGTTTACACTTCTGAAGTTTAGCTGAGATGCTAATGCAGTTTAGCTGCTAATGCTAACTGTCCGAACATGTTGTTGTTCTTTTGTTAAACTTTAAGAAGTGTTTAAGACTTGACATGTCACACTTCTCAGTGCCCAGGTATCATGACAACTCGTTATAATTAAATATATAATGGTGATATAAGTGCTGCTAATCTTCTAAACGGTTAGCTTAGTTAAAGCCGGTGTTGTTGTTGTTAGCTGTTTGCTAACTTGCTAACAGCTGTGCTTACGTCATGTAACCAGCTGTTGCTCACCATGTGCTTTAATAATATTAGATAAGGCTTTATTTATCCAGAAGGAAGATATTGTGCCAGACTTCCAACACATTCAGTACAACCATCAAACACATCATAATGATGAAGCTGCTGCTGAAGTATGCTAAAGGACATACATGGTGTTGTTTTATAAGCTAATTTCGCATATTTAAATGCAACCATATCGTGATGAAATGTCCAAATGTTCCGACACATTGACATCATGTAAACTGATGATAACAAGCATGTGCTAAAACATGTGATGGGAAATAACACACTTGACCAGCTGGACATATAAAGAGTTTGAAGCTAGACATTATTTCTCTCTAACTTCAATAAAACATGTTACTTACCTTTTGAAATAAGGTTCTCATTTAGAGAATACAGTATGATAAACATAACAATACAACTGTACACCAACAGGGAAGAGCAAAGTAAACAACAACAAACTAAGATGAACAAAAGTGATATTATTGCACTCGATATGAAGCAGAGCGTCTTGTAACGGTGATATTGCACATTGTGGTGGTGTGGTTGCTCTCCTCACTGAAGGGGCAGTAAGGAGGTGATGCATAACAATAGCCCTCCTGTGTGGCTGTTTGCGGGTATTTAAATGATTGTTCTGTGTCTGTAGCCAGCCTTCATCATCCTGTGAATCCCCTCACACATGCACCTGCAGCACAGTAAGCCCCCGGCTAATGATTCAGAGTTATTCACCTCGAGGTGGATGTTGTTCTGGGTCTGAGGGAGGAGATGTTCTGGGTCGGGTCTGAGGGAGATGTTGTTCTGGGTCTGAGGGAGGTGTTGTTCTGGGTCTGAGGGAGGAGATGTTCTGGGTCGGGTCTGAGGGAGATGTTGTTCTGGGTCTGAGGGAGATGTTGTTCTGGGTCTGAGGGAGGTGTTGTTCTGGGTCTGAGGGAGATGTTGTTCTGGGTCTGAGGGAGGTGTTGTTCTGGGTCTGAGGGAGATGTTGTTCTGGGTCTGAGGGAGGTGTTGTTCTGGGTCTGAGGGAGGTGTTGTTCTGGGTCTGAGGGAGGTGTTGTTCTGGGTCTGAGGGAGGTGTTGTTCTGGGTCTGAGGGAGGTGTTGTTCTGGGTCTGAGGGAGGTGTTGTTCTGGGTCTGAGGGAGGTGTTGTTCTGGGTCTGAGGGAGGTGTTGATCTGGGTCTGAGGGAGATGTTGTTCTGGGTCTGAGGGAGATGTTGTTCTGGGTCTGAGGGAGATGTTGATCTAGGTCTGAGGGAGGTGTTGTTCTGGGTCTGAGGGAGGTGTTGTTCTGGGTCTGAGGGAGATATTGTTCTGGGTCTGAGGGAGGGATGTTGTTCTGGGTCTGAGGGAGGTTTGTTCTGGGTCTGAGGGAGTGTTGTTCTGGGTCTGAGGGAGATGTTGTTCTGGGTCTGAGGGAGATGTTGTTCTGGGTCTGAGGGAGATGTTGTTCTGGGTCTGAGGGAGATGTTGTTCTGGGTCTGAGGGAGATGTTGTTCTGGGTCTGAGGGAGATGTTGTTCTGGGTCTGAGGGAGGTGTTGTTCTAGGTCTGAGGGAGATGTTGTTCTGGGTCTGAGGGAGGAGATGTTCTGGGTCTGAGAGAGATGTTGTTCTAGGTCTGAGGGAGATGTTGTTCTGGGTCTGAGGGAGATGTTGATCTGGGTCTGAGGGAGGTGTTGTTCTGGGTCTGAGGGAGATGTTGTTCTGGGTCTGAGGGAGATGTTTTTCTGGGTCTGAGGGAGATGTTGTTCTGGGTCTGAGGGAGATGTTGTTCTGGGTCTGAGGGAGGTGTTGTTCTGGGTCTGAGGGAGATGTTGTTCTGGGTCTGAGGAGGTGTTGTTCTGGGTCTGAGGGAGATGTTGTTCTGGGTCTGAGGGAGATGTTGTTCTGGGTCTGAGGGAGATGTTGTTCTGGTCTGAGGGAGATATTGTTCTGGGTCTGAGGGAGGTGTTGTTCTGGGTCTGAGGGAGATGTTGATCTGGGTCTGAGGGAGGTGTTGTTCTGGGTCTGAGGGAGATGTTGAAACTCAGATCCAGAGGTGAGGGTCAGGCCTGGAGGAACCGGTGAAACCTAAGAGGGGGAGGGGGGGGAATTGTGAAAGGTTACCAGCAGCACAAAGATTCATAACAAGCAGAGAGACATGTTGGGGGGGCTACAGTTACACAATACTCTGCTGTGGTCTCTCTATTTAAATGAAGAGGACTGGGCAGTGAGCAAAATGTAAAAATATCAGCAAATAAAGGAGACATTTTTCATTAATAATTAGCAAACTGAAATCTAGATTAAAAACTGTAAATCAGAATGCCTTTATTAGTCCCGCAGTGGGGAAATCACAGCGTTACACCAAATAATAAGTAGCCATCATCATCATCATCATCATCAAAAAGGCAGTAATAATATAATAAACAAGGCATAAAGTACAAACCATGGCTAAAAGTGGAGTGGCAGCATTTAAATAGCTGTGAACATATTGATGTGTGAGGTGCTATACAACGTATGTTTGGCACATAATTAATGGTCTATCAAATCTCAGAAAAAAGTGAATAATATCAGTTTCTAAAAGGTAAAAGTGTTGTTTACATATCTGGGATCAGCTGATCATTACAGCTCTACAAAGACAACAACAACAACAACAACAATAAAGCTTGATGAAGAACTGAACCAGAGTAGATATCTCAGGTCAGAGGGTTGCATCATTGCAGCATGCTGTGCTCACTGACCGCTCCATGGGTTCACATCTAAACACTGTTGTTGTTGTTGTTGTTGTTGTTGTCAGGGCTTGCTTTTGGTTTCATAAGAGTTGCGAAATAATACGCTTTCTAGAGCTGCCCCCCCTTAGTCATTTGGTTTGTTAGTTAAATACATCCAGCAAGTAGACCTGAACAAAACAACAACATCTTTAGTCTGCAGCTGTTGGAGGACTCTTAGTGGTGGAAAGCAGGTCCGTCCTTTAAGCCCAGAGAAGTACTACCTGTAAAGGCCTGAGATGTGGTGTGTGGTGTTTGAGGGTTGCATAAGGTCCTGGGATAATGTAACGGCAGCATCCCGACAGTGTTGATGTCAGTTGTGAAATAATGAATTTCCAAGGACTGCAGTAGATTTCTAGGATCTGATGTGCACTGACATGAGTAGCAGACACTTCTGAACACATCTCTGTCGGGCCGCGGTTTTCCTAGGAGCTACATTTCAATGAAATCCTTTGTGATGAAATGAATTCTCCAAATATTGTGACACAGTAACATCATGATAATATCAAGCGTGTACCAACACTAACCATCTCTCAGAAAGTGTGCTGTGAAGTATCCTCTGAAGGGTTTTATGTCAAATGAACCCGGATGCATGTAAATGGGCTAAAGCTGGAAATATTTCAAATACTTTAAAGTATTGAATCTACTCAGGATCATGTTGTTATTACATATGAATTACCAGAAAACATGCCGTCTCCTGATGTTCATCATCGACTTTTATCGGGAGAGAAGATTTTGACGCCAAGTCCTAAACTGATAAACACAAGATTTAAAGACACCTCTTTTTTTATTCTAGTCCAGGATTTATTCAGTTGGTTTTCAAATAACCTATGAGCATCTCAGGTGAGATTTAAAGTGGTGTTTTGTGGAGGTAAATGAAATGATCCGTTAGTCCACACACAGCTATAAGAGATAGTTGAGATTCTCTTTATCCGATGAAGGCTCTAATACACATGTGTCAAACTCAAGGCCCGGGGGCCAAATCCGGCCCGTGGTGGATTTAATTTCGGCCCGCAGGATCATTCTTAATTCCTATTAGATCTGGCCCGCCGGTATATTGCACGCACACCTTCACTCCATCCTGAGGGTCTCCTCAGCTCAGAGCCTGACCCCAAACATTGATGAACTTGCACCCAAGATGAGAAGCCAAGTATCTGAGCTAGCATCACAGAGCAGCACACTGAGTTTAATGGAAGTTTCCTTCTGCACTTTCTTTCTTGAGACAACAGGGCATGTTTGGTTTTCTCTTTGAGGGGAATAGTTTTTTTGGCCTGTGGGAAAATATAATCATAAGAAATGACTCTGGAAAAGCTGCAGATAGAGCCGTAAGAAATGAATGCAACTGATTATTTAATGTTTAATGTTGTTTTTAGGCAATCATTGAAGCTTTGTTAGTTCCAGGTTTAATATGTGCAATAAGTTCATTTCAATAAGTTCTGCAATAAACATTGAACCAGTCCGGCCCTCCACTAGTACCCATTTTTTAATTTTGGCCCACTGTATTTGAGTTTGACCCCCCTGCTCTAATATGTCGCTGTCTTTGTTTTCAGGGTTGAACGCTTCGCCAGATCCCGTTGGGCGAGGAGATCGAGGAGCAGAGAGTTAAACCATGGAGAGCCTGCACTCCCACTGCATGAAATGCATCAAGAGACGGTGCATGGTGCGCCCGGAGCCGGGGGTTTGCTGCGACCTGATTGGCTGCCCTCTGGTCTGCGGGGCGGTGTTTCACTCCTGTAAACTGGAGGAGCACCGGCTGCTGTGTGCCTACGAGCGTCTGCCCTGCATCAACAGAGGCTTCGGATGCCCTTTCAATATCACCCGCATCCGCATGGCCAAACATCTGGAGAAGTGTCCGGCTAGCATCGTTTGTTGCACCATGGAGTGGAACAGATGGCCCGTTAGCTACGCAGACCGCGAGTCCTACGAGAATCTGAGCAAAGACTTTGACGAGGTGGAGCAGCTGGACATGGCTCTGGCTCTGCAGGACCAGAGGATGCTGCTGGAGTCTCTGAAGGTCACCACCACCGTGTCCAAGGACAAGGACCACAAGAAAATGTCCAACAGGGCGTCAAACGTACCTGAGGTGGTGGAGATGGAAGAGGAGAAAGAGGAGGAATCGGTGTATAACGGGGGCTTCAGAGCCTCCTTGGAAACCAGCAGGAGTTTAGCCGCCGCTCTGGACATCCTCACCAACTCCAAGGACATCGAAGTGATCGTGGGGGGGTTGAACGGAGAAAAGAACAGAGGGAAGAACCATGTTTACGCAGCAGAAGGGGGGAAGAACGTGGACATGAAGGAGGAGGATTCAGACTCAGATTGTGAGCTGGGAGCGGTGGGAGGAGTGGACTGTGCAGTTGGGACAGAAGATTGGGTGGAGGAGAGAGACTTTGTGGAGCTTTTCTTCGAGGAGAAAGAGGTGGAGAGCATCGATGAAGAGGAAGAAACCATCGATGATTCCCAGTTGGTGTATCCGGTACTTCCTCCGAACTCTCTTCCCATGGCGCTGCTTTCTCGGGACTTCCTTCAAGCTCCTTTACTTCCTCCAAACTTCCTTCAAGCTCCAGTGCTTCGTCCAGACTTCCTTCCCGTGGTTCAACGACCTCCAGGCTTTCTTCCCGTGGTTCAGCGACCTCCAGGCTTTCTTCCCGTGGTTCAACGACCTCCAGGCTTTCTTCCTGTGGTTCAACGACCTCCAGGCTTTCATCCTGTGGTTCAGCGACCTCCAGGCTTTCATCCTGTGGTTCAGCGA
Source organism: Dissostichus eleginoides (assembly GCA_031216635.1). Lineage (NCBI taxonomy): Eukaryota > Metazoa > Chordata > Actinopteri > Perciformes > Nototheniidae > Dissostichus > Dissostichus eleginoides. The sequence continues at coordinate 33,939,094 of CM062275.1, forward strand.
CCTCCAGGCCTTCTTCCCGTGGTTCAACGACCTCCTCCAGCGACCCCGGTGCCCTTCCGTCTGTCGGACCACGTGATGCGTAACGGCTTCCTGCAGCACCTCCCCTCAGAGTTACGGTTCCGCTGCCTGGAGAGGAAGCTTCAGAGCGTGGAGGTTCTCCGGGGATCAGCATGTTCACTTTTAACAGCCGCCGGGCACTTCTATCCGACCGCTACTTGTTCCGTGCCAAAATGGAGGACAAGTCTGTGGACACGTCGGATTTGGAGGTGGCGGACGACCCGATGGGGCTTCACGGCATCGACTTAATCACGCGGCACTTCTTTTCTGCTCGGCGACTCCCCGGGGGGTCGCGGAATCTCCGACAGCCGCTTCGTGGACGGATATCACATCGATTTCGGCACCCAGACGTTCTCCTTCCCCTCCGCTATCCTCGCCACCAACACAATGGTTGGAGACGTGTCTTCGGCGTCCGCCTGTGATCACGCCAACCCCCAACTCTCCAACCCGAGCCCGTTCCACACGCTGCGTTGACCTGGTTCTGGAGTGCGTGGCTCGATACCAGACAAAACAGCGTTCTATGTTTACGTTTGTGTGCGGGCAGCTGTTTCGACGGGACGAATTCTCCTCGCACTTCAAGAACGTGCACGGGGATATCCACGCAGGTTTGAACGGATGGATGGAGCAGCGTTGTCCTCTGGCGTATTACGGATGCACTTTCAGTCAACGTCGCTTCTGCCCCTCGGTGCAAGGTTTCCGGATCATCCACGACCGGCACCTTGGTCCTTCGGGGTGAAACCAGGCCCCCGAGGTGTCGCAGGAGGGTAGGGTGTGAGGGGAGATCAGCTGAGCGGCCTTCCCTTCGAGGTGCTGCAACACGTGGCCTCCTTCCTGGACTCCTTCAGTCTGTGCCAGCTGTCCAGGGTGTCCCGCGCCATGAGGGAGGTGTGTGGCAGTCTGCTGCAGATGAGAGGCATGGTGGTGCTGCTGTGGAACAAGATCAGGAGAGCGGACGGGTCCTCATCGTGGCAGATCACAGACAAGGTCAGGAAGATTTTATTTCTCTAAAAAACCAGGGTTCCTATATATCCTCAAACATCTTTAAAAGCTTTGCATTCATTATAGAGCTGCAACTCCAAGTGTCTGACAATTCTGTTCCCAGTTACTCAAATACTCACTGCCTTAAGAACATGTTTTACTATTTTAAACACTTTAAAAAACACACAACTAATCCTGAAAAGAATCTGCATTTTACTCCAGAATCAAAATGATAATTTGTTGGATTAGGAAATTATAAAATCAACCTTTTCTGAATTTGCAATTTTGAAAATATTTAAGATGCCAACTATAAATTGATAAAATGGGATTTTTTAAAAACATTTATTTGGCGGAAAATCACCAGTTTAGCATGAATGCACTACAAAACAGAGTACTTGTTGAAGTCAATTTAAAAAAAACATTGAGAGAAATTTGACCAAATTGAGGCAAAATGATCTCTAACCCGTACATTTCTTTAAAGATCTTCCCCTAATTCTGGTTTTGCAAAGTCATTCAAAGTCGTTTATAAAAAGTATTGGATCCAACTTTCTTTTAAAAGCACAGATTTTTTTCTGTTTGCTTTGAGTAACTATGCTACCCCCACCCTGATATTAACCCCCTCTCTTCTTCGTTGGTGTCCAGGTGTGGCGCTTCAGCACGGCGTTCGGCACGGTGAACGAGTGGAAGTTCGCCAACATCGCCAGCATGGCCGACCACCTGAAGAAGTGCAAGTTCAACCAGATCACCAGACGAGAAGAGGCCGTGCCGCTGCCCTGCATGTGCTTCACCAGAGAGCTCACCAAGGAGGGCCGGTGCCTCAGATCAGTCCTCAAACCTGTGGCGTGAAGACCACCACGTTTCTCCCGTGTTTACAGACTCTGAGCGCTTCTCTGTGACGCACATTCACTGAAGACGTTGTTTCCTCCAGTGATTACAGACTCTCCGATTTACCGTTGTGTTATTAACAACCTTTTTTATTTTTATATCAAAGAGTCAGCGAGCTCTCAGAGGAACCGCCTGATCTCCTGTCAGTCACATTTCTACAAGTTAGAATACTTATACTGATCACTAATCTGGAGATTTCACATCCCCTCGGACTCTGAGACTCTGGGATGCACACGTAAAATATGTTCTGACAATTGTATAGAACACTATGAACATCTGCCAAAATCTGCACACCTGTCAGCAACAGTCCTCGTCAATTAGTTTCCTCCAGTGATTACAGACTCTCAGATTCACCGTCTCCTCTCTGAAGCCAGCAGCAGATTTACTGAAGACGTTGTGTTAATAACAACATTTTTTATTTTTATATCAAAGAGTCAGCGAGCTCTCAGAGGAACCGCCTTATCTCCTGATCTCCTGTCAGTCACATTTCTCTGGAAGCTCTTGTGACCACGAGGGAGCTTCATTTCTACAAGTTAGAATAATTATACTGATCCCTAAATCTGGATCTGACATCCCCTCGGACTCTGAGACTCTGGGAGGCACACAAATATGAACATCTACACACCGGTCAGCAACAGTCCTCATCAATTAAGCTTATAGTAAAGGCCTTAATCACACTGTGGCGGACGGTTGGCTGTCCTACAGAAGAGGATTGGGGCCACGTGTAAAAAGAATTATAAAAATCTGACAGTGATTTTTTTTTTACGTTAAAAAAAAGAAGTCAGAATTCTTTTTTGCTCAGAATTTGCACTCTTTTCTCAAAAGTCAAAAGTCAAAAATCACTTTTGATCAGATAATTTTTGTGGCTCTAATCCTCTTCCTTATCAACCGCTAATCTAAAAAAATAATAATTAAAACATCTGCTTACGGTGATTATTCTGGGTCTTCTCATACCTGCCAACACCTGGAACAAGTTGCTCTGAGTTAATAATTAAAGCAGCATTTTTTAAAATAATGTTCCCTAAACTCTGTGATCATGCTAAGCTAAGCTAACACTAGCCTCGGGTCGTTCTCTACAGCCATGAATGTCAGTGAGTGTCGGACCTCATTAACCCTGCAGGACAGGGACACATACACACACACACACACACTCAGTAGTTCACACACTCTTTATTTATCATGTTGCTGTCTCAGGGTCGCAGCAGATACAGGTGTGAGAGCAGATACAGGTGTGAGAGCAGGAGCAGATACAGGTGTGAGAGCAGGAGCAGATACAGGTGTGAGAGCAGATACAGGTGTGAGAGCAGATACAGGTGTGAGAGCAGATACAGGTGTGAGAGCAGATACAGGTGTGAGACAGATACAGGTGTGAGACAGATACAGGTGTGAGAGCAGGAGCAGATACAGGTGTGAGACAGATACAGGTGTGAGACAGATACAGGTGTGAGACAGATACAGGTGTGAGAGCAGATACAGGTGTGAGAGCAGATACAGGTGTGAGACAGATACAGGTGTGAGAGCAGATACAGGTGTGAGACAGATACAGGTGTGAGAGCAGATACAGGTGTGAGAGCAGAGACAGGTGTGAGACAGATACAGGTGTGAGACAGATACAGGTGTGAGAGCAGATACAGGTGTGAGAGCAGATACAGGTGTGAGACAGATACAGGTGTGAGAGCAGTATTAGAATAACAGCAGGGGGTCAATATGTTAAATATATAATATAGATATCTTAAACACCTGAACGTGACTTCCTGTGTGAGAAAATCTAATGTTTTACAGAAACTGTAAAGAAAAAAAAAGTGTGATTTTTGTTTTTATATTTTTTTGAAGTTTGACGTTTTGGTTTTTATTTTCCTTTTCTTTTGTACCGGTACTTTCTCTGTGTTTGGATCTGAATGACGTGTTTGCACATGAAGGCGTGTACTGTAAGACTTTATATTTGTGACGTAGCGGGACGTTTCTGTCCCTCCAGTTTCTGCATGTGTTTGGTTTCAGTTTTACACGTTCTCTCTCTCTCAGGCACCGTGAAGCACATTTTCATATTAACTCTAAATATCTTTTAAATCACGTTTTCCTCTGGAGCCCTGCTGGGTCCTCGGAGGACCAGCAGCACCTCTGGAGCACCTCTGGAGCCCTGCTGGATCCTCAGAGGACCAGCAGCACCTCTGGAGCCCTGCTGGATCCTCAGAGGACCAGCAGCACCTCTGGAGCCCTGCTGGGTCCTCGGAGGACCAGCAGCACCTCTGGAGCCCTGCTGGGTCCTCGGAGGACCAGCAGCACCTCTGGAGCACCTCTGGAGCCCTGCTGGATCCTCAGAGGACCAGCAACACCTCTGGAGCACCTCTGGAGCCCTGTTGGATCCTCGGAGGACCAGCAGCACCTCTGGAGCACCTCTGGAGCCCTGCTGGATCCTCAGAGGACCAGCAGGGCTCCAGAGGTGCTGCTGGTCCTCTGAGGACCAGCAGCACCTCTGGAGCACCTCTGGAGCCCTGCTGGATCCTCAGAGGACCAGCAGCACCTCTGGAGCACCTCTGGAGCCCTGCTGGATCCTCAGAGGACCAGCAGCACCTCTGGAGCCCTGTTGGATCCTCGGAGGACCAGCAGCACCTCTGGTTTTTTAATAATGCAGACTTTGTATAAAGCAGATATTTGTAATTTAATAAAGACAGTCAGTTTTTAAAGGTTGATTGTGTTTTTGTTCCTTTGTATTTCAGGAGTTTCTCAACAAAGGCCTTAAAGTCCTGGACGTTACGCAGGTTACATATTTAGATATATGTTACGCAGGTTACATATTTATATATACGTTACGCAGGTTACATATTTATATATATGTTACGCAGGTTACATATTTATATATACGTTACGCAGGTTACATATTTATATATACGTTACGCAGGTTACATATTTATATATACGTTACGCAGGTTACATATTTATATATATGTTACGCAGGTTACATATTTATATATACGTTACGCAGGTTACATATTTATATATACGTTACGCAGGTTACATATTTATTTATATGTTACGCAGGTTACATATTTATTATTATTTGAAGTAACAAGGATTGTTATTTACTGACTGATGGAGATTCTGGTTGTTCTGGTTTGATCACAGGAGTTCAATCAGGAGAGACTTCATTTTGTTTAAAGAACACGCCGTACGATAAATGTGAAGTCTTTGGCGATTAGACCCCGATCCTGAAATGGTGTCCCCCCCCCGGGGTCTAGACACTGATGATGATGAAGAATGAGGAGGAGATGGGATGAAGAGGGGATGTGATGAGGTCTTTGGGTTAGCTCTCCTGGCACTGGATGTGATGAAAGGAGGTGGATGAGGAGGAGGTGGATGAGGAGGAGGTGGATGGTGAAAGGAGGTGGATGGGGAGGAGGCGGATGGTGAAAGGCGGTGGAAGGGGAGGAGGTGGATGGTGAAAGGAGGTGGATGGGGAGGAGGTGGATGGTGAAAGGAGGTGGATGAGGAGGAGGTGGATGGGGAGGAGGTGGATGGTGAAAGGAGGTGGATGGGGAGGAGGCGGATGGTGAAAGGAGGTGGATGGTGAAAGGAGGCGGATGGGGAGGAGGTGGATGGGGAGGAGGTGGATGGTGAAAGGAGGCGGATGGGGAGGAGGCGGATGGTGAAAGGCGGCGGAAGGGGAGGAGGTGGATGGTGAAAGGAGGCGGATGGGGAGGAGGTGGATGGTGAAAGGAGGTGGATGGGGAGGAGGTGGATGGTGAAAGGAGGTGGATGGGGAGGAGGCGGGCGGCAGCATGAACACCTGAAATCACAGCTGACTGCAGGAGAGAGGAGAACAATTTTAAAGTTTGGCTGCAGCACGGTGATTGGCTGCTGGAGAATGAGGTGAAATGTGATTGGTTAAAGAGACGCCCGTGATGAGCTGATTATAAGCAGCTGCAGAGTGAATGTATATATACCCAGAGCTTCATATACTTTTTATATTTATAAAATATTTATATACTCAGATCTTGTACTTAAGTCAAAGTAGAAGTACTCAGATCTTGTACTTGAGTAAAAGTAGAAGTACTCAGATCTTGTACTTGAGTAAAAGTAGAAGTACTCAGATCTTGTACTTAAGTAAAAGTACACCACTCACCTCTGAACTGTAGTGGAGTAGAAGTGCAAAGTAGCATAACATGGAAATACTCGAGTACAAGTACCTCTAAAGTGTATGAAGTACAGTACTTGAATAAATGTACTTAGTTACTTTAGACCCTAAAAAAGCTCACAGTAAAGAAAGAAACAGCTTCCAGGTTCCCATCGACTTCCACTGCATTCATCAAGAGGGCCACATCTTGTATCTGTTATATTATATTATTCCTTCACACGTTTATCAAATTCATTAACAGGTCAAATGGATGCATGAAAAATATTAACATGTTCTCCTTAAAAGGGTATAATAAACATCTCAATATGTGGTTCTGGATGTAAATAGAAGTTTGAGATTTCACAGACATAAGTACAGTTTTAGGAGTTTATAAACCATGCCGTTTCACCTGTTCGCCGCCAGGTGGCGCCATATCATATAACATCACAACAAACATTCACTGGTTTCTGAGTCCATCCTCACACAAGAGAGGCTTTCCATTTGGGATTTGGCTCGAGTTAGGGTTACACTCTGGACAGATCATGATCTCAAAGATTGATTTAACTTCGCTATATGGAGCATGCTGCGTGTTACCCACACCTTACTAATGCCACGCGGAGCTCTCCCCTGCTGCAGGGAGCTGTAGCTCAGTCACATGTTTCCTTCTGGCTTTCTGAGGATGGTTGTCTGCAGGTGTGTGTGTGTGTGTGTGTGTGTGTGTGTGTGTGTGTGTGTGTGTGTGTGTGTGTGTGTGTGTGTGTGTGTGTGTGTGACGCTGAATATCTTCACGTCACAGCTTTGCGTCTCAAATAACACTGAAAAACGTCCCTAAAACACAGAAATCTAGACCTAATTTTAGACAAAACGGGGGAGTAACACCCTAAAAAATGATTAAAAGTCCAATTAAAACATATTATTATAGGCTGTGCAGGATCGTGATGCGTCACCCGACATACTATGATGGTTTGATGTGTGTTTAATGTGTCTGGAGGTGTTTAAGTGTTCCCTCTTAACAGCAGATTGTTAACATGAAACCAGACAGTTCTTCACGTTTCTGCAAAAAACAGACAATAATGTATTTCCTTTCTTACCGCGTTTTACATCTGTGTCGCTCTGATCAGATGGGAATCTGAAACAGCTCAGAGAACACAAACCTGACTGCAGTACCGTGGCTCTTTGCAGTGAAACCGGTCCGAGGAGTAATCGCAGTTTTCAACAGAATCATATTTTGTTTTTCGTGATTTTGAACTTTATTTAAAACATCCGGCTACCAGGAGTGGGGTTCGAACCCACGAGGACTGATGTCCATTGGATCTTAAGTCCAACGCCTTAACCACTCGGCCATCCTGGTGCATAAACACTGTGTCACACTGCAGGTGAGTGAACCTGTGATTGACGTCACGACGCAGTCACGTGACAAGACACTTCAACACCCTGAAAACAATCAGATTTTAAAGGAACTTTACTCGAGTATTTCTATTTTCTGTCACACTTCCACTCCACTAAATCTAAGACAAAGATATTCAGCTTTTTATTCCACTTCTATTATCTGACAGCTTTACCGATATACAGCTTTTAAAATATGATGTTTGTTTGAAATGTTACCAACAGCTTTTGTCAATATGAAAATTAATTAACAACTTTATTCATTATTATAATTGTTCATGCTAAAGATCAACAGTGTTTGTTCCAGATCCTCTCACGTGGTGTTTCTATTTGTAATGCTTTCAATCTGTTTTTATTCATTTTAGGTTTCTGCAACGTGTACTTTTACTACTTTAAATCTGTTTTTATTCATTTTAGGTTTCTGCAACGTGTAGATTTTACTTGTAATACTTTAAGCACATTTTCCTTTTTTAAATTCCACATAAAGAATGCCCAATACAAATGTTACTACACATATATTAACTACATTTGACTTATAGTTGAAGTACTTTATAAACATTTTACTGTGTAGAAAGTACTTTTACTCAGTGATGTAAAGTAACTAAGTACTTTCACTTGAGGAACATTTTGAATGCAGGACTTTTACTGTACCAGAGTATTCCTACACTCTGGTACTTCTACTTTTACTCAAGTACAAGATCTGAGTACTTCTACTTTTACTCAAGAACAAGATCTGAGTACTTCTACTTTTACTCAAGAACAAGATCTGAGTACTTCTACTTTTACTCAAGAACAAGATCTGAGTACTTCTCTACCTCTGCTTTTACTCGAAGTACTTTAACTACATGTTACTGCACAATTTTTTAAACTTGTACTCAAAGGTCCATGTCATGCTTCTCTGGCTCTGACCCGTCCCCTTGTGTTCTGTAGCTTCTGCATGAAAACGGTCTGCAGAGTCACAAACCCTCAAAGTGCACCCTGTAGGGAGTAAACCTCTAACACAGAGAAGACCTGTCTCTGCTGCCCCTGAACGCCTCGTTGGGGATTTCTCATTTTCCATTGTTTACTTCCTGGGTCCTGTGACGTGGGGATACCCAGAGGCCGCACCCTCTGCCAGCCTTTCACCAAACAAAGCTTCCCAAACCTTTCAGCGGTTCATGGTGGATATGCACAGCGTAGGGCTCTGAAGAACGATGCTGTTCCTACTTTGTTTGGACCAGCGGGAGATTCGGGTACTCAACCTGTAAGTATTCATTGCTGTTTGTGTATTTATGATGTTTAAAACAAACAAGGTATCTACCACGACTGTTTAAATGGACACACACACACACACACACACACACACACACACACACACACCTGCAGAAAACACAGTGAAAATACGAGCTGCAGGAAACTGAACACTACTGTGTGAAAAGGAGCTTCTGTCATGTGAAGCAACACGTTGAGAAACACACACACACACACACACACACACACACACACACACACACACACACACAGTTGCAAAACCCCCCCCGCCCCTCACCACAGGCTGCGTTTCCTAACACCCGTTGAGCAAGGTCTGAAAGCACAGCTTCTAAAGAGCCGTTCACAGAGGTGCAGCCATGATGAGAAACTCATACAAACATTATATTACATTTATTATTATTATTATTATTATTTACACTCATAAATATCATGACATCACAAAGCTGAGGAAGAGGAGGAGGAGGAGGAGGAGGAGGAGGAGGAGGAGGAGGGCAGTAATGGATGAACTATAATCAGATTACTTTTGAAAGCATAAATACATTCTCATACTGCCTGTACTTCTTTTCACCCTCTGTCTGAAACCAGAGCTGCTCTGATTGGTCAACCAGCTTAGAGATGTCCCGCCCCCTTTCGCCTATCACGTACAATGTGTTGGAGCACAAGCCAATAGGAGCACGATCGTTCCATAGTGATGTCATTTTGTTACAGAACTCAGGGATGTTAGCCTCTGCAGACCGTTTACATGCACTACAGGGAGAGGGAACCCACAGGAGAGGAATAGGGCCTCTTTAAAGACATGTTGTTGTTTCTGTTTGTGTTTGTTTAGGGATTTGAACAACTGTAAATGCACGTTCTTTTAATTTAAAATGTTTGTGTTTTTTAGAAAGGAAGATATTTGTGAGGCTGTGTAATCCGATCGTGTTCAGATGAGGTGGAAAGAGAGAGATATTGTGTCATCTTTTACAGGAACCGTGTTCTCAGTAACAATCAGGAAACAACACTGACACCTCCTCCTGTTTAAGATGCTTCAATAAATACACAGATCTCAGGCTCTGCAGGAGACGGATGGAAATGATCACTTCACGTTTCATGGACTGAATGCTGCTGAACGTCAGCATTCCCTCCACATGTTCTTCATCTGGACAAATCCTGACTGTTGTTTAACTGCCTTCTCCTTCCACATTTTCCATCGCAGAATCTCTATTCCAACATCAAAACGTGCGGCTCGATCAGGACACGATCGCTATGTCTCTGGACGTTCATAACTGTCATGATTCCACCCTTTAGTATAGAAGTCTTCACCGTTTTGTGGTGGGCGACAAAATGTTGAAGAATTATGAGTTAGTATTTCTAGAATTATGAAAGTTATGAATGTCTGGAGTAATAGAGTGCATGTCCTGAATCTACGAGTACAAATCGTGTATAAATCTACGTGTATATTCAAAAGTTCGTATCGAAGTCTTCAGTGTTTTGTGGCTGTGGCTCAGTGGGTGATCATGGGAGCACTGATTCACTCTCACGGCTACAACACGTTAATGAATAATGTTTATTTATTTCTAGAATTATGACCGGTATAAACGTACGGAGTGATAGCGAGCATGTCCTAATTGAGCCGTACGTTTTGATGTTGGAACCAGGTTTGTGCGATCTAAAATGTGGGAGAAGAAGGCAATCAACAGTCAGAATGTTTTCAGATGAAGATCATACGTTGTGAATACTTCCAATAAATAACCCAATAACCCTGGGGTCAGTATTTGTTCTTTGTTTGTCTGACTGTCTTTTGTTTTACTCGTCCCCTAAAAGGCGCTATACACATTTAAGTTATTAGTATTGTTGCAGCAGGGGCAGCAGAAGAGTGTCCTGCAGGGATGGTTCCTCTGGTACTTCACGGCCTTCTTGATCTGAACGTTGGCCTTGGTACATAGTCATAATATTTCTAGAATTAAGACAGTTAAGAACGTCCCGAGTAATGACGAGCAGGTCCTAATTGAGCTGCATGTTTCGATGTTGGTACAGAGTTTCTGCGATGTAAAATGTGGGAGAAGAAGGCAAGATATTTTCAGATGAAGATCATACGCTGTGAATACTTCCAATAAATAGCGGGGTCAGTTGCAGCAGGGGCAGCAGCAGCAGAAGAGTTTCCTGCAGGGATGGTTCCTCTGGTACTTCACGGCCTTTGATCTGCACGTTGGCCTTGGCCACGTAGTCCTGCGTGGCGCCCACGTTGGCCTGGATGTTGTCCAGCATGAAGCCCTGCTCCTCCACCAGCGAGGCCATCTGGGCGAACAGATCGTGGATCTCTCGAATCCTCTGCTCCAGCTCCAGAAGCTCCCGCTGCCGGTTCTCCATCTCGCTGAGCGCCGTCTTCGCAGATCGACCCTCCAGAAGCAAGTTATCGGAGAACACGTTCCACTTCCCCGTCTCAATCATTTCGTTGATCTGCTCGCGGCTCACCTGCTTCCCATGATCTCCGCCTGGCGTTGGATTCGCGTCTTGCAGTTCTCCCGCTGGATCATCTCCGCCTCGTTGTACTCGGAGATGGCGTTGTGGAAAGCAGAGTTCAACGAGACGCACTGCGATCGCGCCATTCGAGAAACAGCGGACGTTGGACCATGTTCTTCTTCCAGATCTTTGCTCAGCTTCCCTAGTTTCTGCAGACGAGCGTAAACCGCCTCTCCTCGGTTCTTGATATCCCTCCCCAGGGCGTTAGAGTCCCGTTTGATGCTGCTGATGCGCCGCACGGAGGTGAGGAAGCGGCTGTTCTGCTTCCCAAGTCGCTTCACGTCCAGTTTCAGAAGATGCATCTCTTTCCTCAGCACCTGCGCCTCTTTGTAGACGCCGTTCATCACGTCCTCGCCATGGAAAACCACGGCCAGGTCTTCATCCTCGTCTTCCTCGCCTCCATGCAGTTGGACCTCTTCTTCCTCTGCGGGTTTGAAGGTCTGCAGATCAGTCAGGCGGTCCTTCATCGCTCCTGCAGCACCTTAAATATAGTTCAACCGGATTTAATTGTGTCTTAATGCAACTTATTTAATTTCACATTCTGTTCTTGTACACATCACATTCTGTTCTTGTACACATCACATTCTGTTCTTGTACACATCACATTCTGTTCTTGTACACATCACATTCTGTTCTTGTACACATCATATTTACATGGATACAGACTTCTTGCACTATTTTGTGTTTTATTATACATGTTGCATTGTCGGAGGAGCTCAGCTCAGAAGAATTTCATTGCCATTTCTACGCTGTAACTTATGAGCATGTGATGATAACATCTTTGAATTTGAATTGAATGTTGAACCTTCTCTGACCTCTGACCTCTGACCTCCAGACACAAAGGGAAAGACTCACTTTGTAGATTGACTGTATTTGCCTTTGCAAACACTCAAAGCAAAGGCCTACATGTAGAAATCACTCTCACCATCGAGGGCATTATGGATCCAGTATCTGACCCACAGAGGATCAACAGGTAACCTGTCTCTGTACTCTCTACCTGTCCAGGTGTCCTCCTGTCAGTTTAAAACGTCCTCAGTCTACCAGGAGTGGGGTTCGAACCCACGAGGACTGATGTCCATTGGATCTTAAGTCCAACGCCTTAACCACTCGGCCATCCTGGTGCTTATCTTTTAGATCTACGTGTATAATTGAATGAGTACACAAAAATCTATGTATAAAAATCAACGTGTATAAAACTATGTGTACAAATCATGTACACATCTACGTGTATAAATTGTGTACAAATCTACTTTTATACGTGTACAAATCATGTACAAATGTACGTGTGCAAAGATACGTGTGCATAAATCTACGTGTATACATCTACGAGTATTACGAAGATGAAAATTCTACGTGCATAAATCTATGTGTATGAATATGTGTCTATAAATAAATCTACGTGTACAAAATCTACTTGTATGATTTTGATGTAAACAAATCCACGTACACACATTACTGATAACTGAGTCCCACGTACGGTTCGCTCAGTCCTTGGAATGCAGGCACTACGAACATAGCCTGTTTCAATGTCTGGGTATTTCTACATTCAATCAAAGTCTTAATGTTGTGGTTTAAAAAGCACGTTTAGGTCTTAATCCAACGTGTTTCAGCCAGAGGGAATCTTCAGTTAGAGAGTCTGTTTTTAGACTTCAGTCCTCAGGAGGAACCTGGGTCTTTGGGGAAGTTACTGAAACGTTTTACAACCAGTTTCCTCACACCGGGGGACGTTAGAGGGACGGTTAGAGGGACGTTAGAGGGACGGTTAGAGGGACGTTAGAGGGACGGTTAGAGGGACGTTAGAGGGAATCTTCAGTTACAGAGTCTGTCTTTAGACTTCAGTCCTCAGGAGGAACCTGGGTCTTTGGGGAAGTTACTGAAACGTTTTACAACCAGTTTCCTCACACCGAGGGACGTTAGAGGGACGTTAGAGGGACGGTTAGAGGGACGTTAGGGGGATGGTTAGAGGGACGGTTAGAGGGACGTTAGGGGGACGGTTAGAGGGAATCTTCAGTTAGAGAGTCTGTTTTTAGACTTCAGTCCTCAGGAGGAACTGGGTCTTTGGGGAAGTTACTGAAACGTTTTACAACCAGTTTCCTCACACCGGGGGACGTTATAGGGACGTTAGAGGGACGTTAGAGGGACGGTTAGAGGGACGTTAGAGGGACGTTAGAGGGACGGTTAGAGGGACGTTAGAGGGACGTTAGAGGGACGGTTAGAGGGACGGTTAGAGGGACGTTAGAGAGACGTTAGAGGGACGTTAGAGGGACATCAGAGGGACGGTTAGAGGGACGGTTAGAGGGACGTTAGAGGGACGTTAGAGGGACGGTTAGAGGGACGTTAGAGGGACGTTAGAGGGACGTTAGAGGGACGGTTAGAGGGACGTTAGAGGGACGGTTAGAGGGACGGTTAGAGGGACGTTAGAGGGACGTTAGAGGGACGGTTAGAGGGACGTTAGAGGGACGTTAGAGGGACGTTAGAGGGACATCAGAGGGACGGTTAGAGGGACGTTAGAGGGACGGTTAGAGGGACGGTTAGAGGGACGTTAGAGGGACGTTAGAGGGACGGTTAGAGGGACGTTAGAGGGACGTTAGAGGGACGTTAGAGGGACGGTTAGAGGGACGTTAGAGGGACGTTAGAGGGACGGTTAGAGGGACGTTAGAGGGACGTTAGAGGGACGTTAGAGGGACGGTTAGAGGGACGTTAGAGGGACGGTTAGAGGGACGTTAGAGGGACGGTTAGAGGGACGTTAGAGGGACGTTAGAGGGACGGTTAGAGGGACGTTAGAGGGACATCAGAGGGACGGTTAGAGGGACGTTAGAGGGACGTTAGAGGGACGAATCCAGTTTAAAAAAGTTAAAACCAAAAATCCAATCAACAAGATGTGATTCAACACAAAAAGTGATATAAAGTTACAAGCTAGGAAAGAATGCCTCTCATTTGTTGGACGTTTATTTCACATATAATGATATATGTTATAAAGGGGGGGGGCTCGTCAATAACAGTAGATGTTATAGTTAGAATAAAATAAATGATCCCTTTCTTTTTATGGCACAAAACACTTAGCAGTTTTAGAACTAGCAGAAAACACATTTTAAGATGCCCTCTTTAACCACGATACACAGACAGCAAGCTGCTGCCAACTGTAGTTCAAAGGCTACACGTTTCATTATATGAATGATCTATATTAACACTATCTGTATCACTGCAGCAGCTGTGAGTTCAAGCATGAGAATAGATCGCACAACGTGGATTTAACGCTCATTCACTCCTATTTAATCACATTTATATTATATTGTTTTCTAAGATTTTACTAAATAAATAAAACAGATTAACCTTAAAGCATCCCACCAGTGAGTGTGTGTGTGTGTGTGAGTGTGTGTGTGTGTGTGAGAGGATTACTAATGTATTTATATTAAAGATATAATAAGACGTACCTCTGAGAGCTGCTGTGAGTGAAGCAGAGAGACGGAAACACTCATTTCCCCTTTCTCTCCGTTATATCAACACACACACACACACACACACACACGCACACACACACACGCTCTGCAGGCTGCAGCAGGTACTAACTAACGCGGAAGGACACGCCTTAAACCCACACACACTTCTGCTGTGAGTCCGGAAGGAGAGGAGGGGCTTCTTTATTGAAACGTTGATTTGACTTTTAACATAATTTACTCTCACAGTTGATCAGATTATTATTTGTTTACCTTTTAAGACTTTTTATGACTTTTTACGGCGTAATATAACATCTTATTAGTTATAGAGTTTTGATCTTGTAATGAATTCTTAACGCACATTACTAACTCGATTAAAGACGTTACGACTTTATTTCTGACTTTTAAACAATATTTGAAGGAATATTTAAGTATTTGCAAATTACTTTTTTAATGACTTATTTGTTTCTTTTTATTAAGATTTTACAAGTTGATTTTTAACGACAGAATATACCCTGACATTTAATTTACAAAATATATATAAAACATTTTCTTTTAACCTTTTTGTGAATTTCTTGGACTTTTTTTAGGACTTTTTTTAATATAATATTTGAAATGTTTTATTCATTTGGATATTCTTTTCTTAATGTTGTTATATTATCAACATGCACATCACTCAGTGCATTGTGCATGATAGGTGACCTTTAAATCAGACTGTAATCACACTTCTTTATTTATTTGTAGAAATTATAATGACATTTCCAACAAACATGCACCAGGATGGCCGAGTGGTTAAGGCGTTGGACTTAAGATCCAATGGACGTCAGTCCTCGTGGGTTCGAACCCCACTCCTGGTAGACGGAGGACGTTTTAAACTGACAGGAGGACACCTGGACAGGTACAGAGTGAGGCTACCTATGGGTCAGATACTGGATCCATAATGCCCTCGATGGTGACAGAGTGATACCTTTGCTTTGAAAAAAAGTAAACAGTCCATCTTTAAAGTGAGTAATTTCCTCCCTTGTGTTTGTGTCTGGAGGTCAGAGGTCAGAGGTCAGAGATCAGAGGTCAGTGGTCAGAGGTCAGAGATCAGAGGTCAGAGGTCAGAGGTCAGTGAAGGAGCGATGAGGGACCGACTGAAACTAAAAAGTCATTTGCAAATACTTAAGTACGTCTTCAAATTAAAAGTCTTAAAAGTCAGAGATAAAGTCACGCATAGTTTGTCCTTGAAGAGTTTTCAATGTGCATTAAAAAGAAATTTAAAAATCATTAAAACAATGTGTGTGTGTGTGTGTGTGTGTGTGTGTGTCTTCAAAAGGTTTTATATAAATTGTCAAATATTATATTACGTCATAAAATAAAGTCGTAAAAAGTCATTGCATAATATGTCAAAACAATTAGTTTTTAAGTTAGTAATGTGCATTAAAATGTCATTATATATTAATAAATGAGAATTAAAATAGGTTTTAAAAATGTTTTATATATTTTCATTAAATGTCAGAATAAATTATGTTGTAAAAAGTCAACATGTGTTAGAGGGCGAGGACGTGACTAAAATATGTGACTTTAAAGTGTGTGTGTGTGTGTGTGCGTGTGTGTGTGTGTGTGTGTGCGTGCGTGCGTGCGTGCGTGCGTGTGTGCGTGTGCGTGCGTGCGTGCGTGCGTGTGTGTGTGTGTGTGTGTGTGTGTGTGTGTGTGTGTGTGTACGCTGTCAGTACACAGTAACGTGTAATGAAGTAGACACAGAGGAGAAACAGCCAGGAGGCACAGAGACGTCCTCTTTAAGGAGTTTTAAGATATTAATGTACGTTTTTAAACCTAATTTCAAGAACTTTTTATATATCTTCTCGGGGCATATTCAGTTACACACAGATGTGTTCATGTCTAACATCACATGATGGATTTATAAATGCACATATGAGATTAAATCAGAGACCACAGCAGGAGGAAGACTCTCTGATATCTCTGATGTGCGTGAAGATAAATCCTCCGTCTGCAAACTACCTCTCAGTTTCATGATGTCTGCAGGAGAGCCTTCCTCACGAAGACGAGCTTCATCAGAAACAGAACCAGGTCTAGAGGAAGCTGGATGTGTGTGTGTGTGTGTGTGTGTGGGGGAAGAGTTTCCACAGACAGCAGCGTGTTAGTAATGTCCTCCATGACTGTGAGTCACTGAGGGCTGTGATCTCGGTCGATGACTCAGATAAACATTTGAATCTGATCCTGAAACTCAGCACGAAACGAGCTTTAAAAAAACACTAAACATGATTTTAAATGTAGTTTTTCTGCTTCATTTTGCAACAAACTTCACTATGAACACTTTGAGTCAGACTTTGCAAAGACTGATTTAAGACGAACTACATTTTCCTTATGACATCATATATTCTGACATTTAATCAATTTATTATTTATATTTTTTACAACTTTTTACGACTTTTTTACGACGTAATATAATATTCGAAATGTTAAATACAACTTTTTGGAGACATAATTAATGAATTAATGCACATTACTAACTCTTTTAGGACAAACGATGCCTGGCTTTATTTCTGACCTTTAAACAATATTTGAAGGCATGCTTAAAGGGAGGCAATGCTCGTGACACGCATTTTTAAATAATTATCCTACGATAAAACAGACCAGTCTCTGCCAGTCTTTATTTATTTTAATCTGATGACGTTATCAGTGATTTTAAGCTGATTAATTACCGAAATAACATCAACCCTGTGGGCGGCGCCATTTTGACGAGTCACATGACTTATTTTACCGGACGTGACGTGAACTATGCGTCTGGACAAAATGACTCTAGTTACTCTCCATTGTTCTCACGATTCCATTGAAATATGCCTCATTGTATTTTGTTGCAAATAGGATATATTTGTTATCGTAATGAACAGGTGTTCCTATCACAAATTATATTTCAAGATAAGTTTCATTTTGACTTTTTAACAGCCAGTCTCAGTTCTGTCAAAATACTCACAGCTAGCTGAGTGCTTCTAGGGCATTTTGATTGTTTTCACCTGTTCATTGAGAAAAATGTCCACTTCATGTATATATTTATTCAGATTTTTTTGGCTGTATATATCTCTTTAGTGATTTATGTTGCCTGATACACGTCCTCGTGTTTTGGTTAATACATTTAATTTCATAGTCAATGTCAACATCATGCCACCATAATAATTAATCTGTGGTAGCAATATATGTATATTATTTACACTGTGAAATATCGGTATATCTAAGGAAATATGTATGAAATTATTACTTTTTAATGATGAATTAAACAAATAAGATGTTTGGCCTGAAATGAACGCTTTTCTTATTTAATATTCACGATTGATTATCATCATCATCATCATCATCATCATCAGGCCTTTTCTTTTGGCATTGTATTTTTGACATGCTTGACAATCGGCACTACAATTTAAAAATATTGTGCATATGTTAATTTTAATTGTAAAGTATATAATGCTAAGAAGAAAGGGCTGTACCCGTCAAATTACCCACCTTTCATTTATTGGTTCAACCAAAGAGGTGCGTTTCACATCCTTCATGGCAACCAGTGCTGTTCTCAATACAGCTTCTTCTAACACCACAGTGCCGAATTCCCTGTGTAAACATATGCAATCCAAGTCGTCTGTGACCAGTTTATTTTCAAGCTCTTCAAGCTCATGACAACATATGTTCATCAGAGGATTGTCCATGGCTACACACCGACTGCAAGTACACCATTCATGTACAGGTCTCCCTACTCGCCCCCCGAAATCAATTGCACGAGTAAAGGGATCGTCTCCAGCAAGATCACCGTGCTGTTCATCCTCATCGTCACTGGATTCCTGACGGTTCTGGCCACTTGGCTCGAACCTATATGGCTGAATTCCCCCATCCAATCTCTCCACATTGCTCAAAACTTCTTCCTCGGCTGACGAGTCCGAACTCAAATACTCCGCCATGTTTTCGTCGAACGAGCTGTTCGTGTGTTTACAAAGTGAACGCATAGATGACGTCACGACCTAGTTTTTTGGATCATGTGACTACTGAAAATGGTCAAAATGGCAGCTGCCTGACGGAATATACAGGTTTTGATAAAAAAGAGCTATAAAATCATTATTTACCGGGGAATATCGCTGATTTCTTCAGGGTATGGTTTAAACATAATGTTTCACTAAATACTGAAGTTTTTATTAATTATCTAATGAGTGGACCCTTCCTTTAAGTATTATATTAAATTACTTTTATAATCACTTATTTGTTTTTCTTGATTAAGATTTTACACGTTTTAGTGACATAATTCACTACGGACATTGTGAAAGTCATACTGTGCAAAGACTTGTTTAAGACAAACTACATTTAGCATTTTAATGACTTCATATGTCTCCAAAAGGTGAGATTAGATCACTGTTTTGAAGGTGGAGCAGGTCAGTGAGGTAGGAGGGGGCCTTGTGGTGGAGGGGGCCTGGTGGTGGAGCAGGTTTTTTGGGTTAGGGGGGGCCTGGTGGTGGAGGGGGGGCCTGATGGTGGAGGGGGCCTGGTGGTGGAGCGGTCAGTGAGTTAGGAGGGGGCCTGGTGGTGGAGGGGGCCTGGTGGTGGAGCAGGTAATTTGGGTTAGGGGGGCCTGGTGGTGGAGGGGCCTGGTGGTGGAGCAGGTTTTTTGGGTTGGGGGGGCTGGTGGTGGAGGGGGCCTGGTGATGGAGCAGGTCAGTGAGGTAGGAGGGGGGCCTGGTGGTGGGGGGGCCTGGTGGTGGAGCAGGTAATTTGGGTTAGGGGGGGCCTGGTGGTGGAGGGGGCCTGGTGGTGGAGCAGGTCAGTGAGGTAGGAGGGGGCCTGGTGGTGGAGGGGGCCTGGTGGTGGAGGGGGCCTGGTGGTGGAGGGGGCCTGGTGGTGGAGCAGGTAATTTGGGTTAGGGGGGGCCTGGTGGTGGAGGGGGCCTGGTGGTGGAGCAGGTCAGTGAGGTAGGAGGGGGGCCTGGTGGTGGAGGGGGCCTGGTGGTGGAGGGGGCCTGGTGGTGGAGCAGGTCAGTGAGGTAGGAGGGGGGCCTGGTGGTGGAGGGGGCCTGGTGGTGGAGGGGGCCTGGTGGTGGAGCAGGTAATTTGGGTTAGGGGGGGCCTGGTGGTGGAGGGGGCCTGGTGGTGGAGCAGGTCAGTGAGGTAGGAGGGGGGCCTTGTGGTGGAGGGGGCCTGGTGGTGGAGGGGGCCTGGTGGTGGAGCAGGTTTTGTGGGTTAAGGGGAGGGTCTTGAAATGTATTTGTTGACGGACGGGGAGCCAGTGCGGGATGATTTTTTACAACATTTTGTAAGTCTTGAATGCAAAGACCCTGACTATGTTTTAAAGACGTACTACATTTAGCATTTTTGTCACTTTTTAATGACTTATCTTTTTATGAAAACCAATACTATGACATCTTCCATCTTACCTCTTATCCAATCAGGAATCATGGAGGTATTAGTTCCAGTAGAGAGCCCAAAACTTCCCCTTTCCTCCCCACATCCACCAGTTCTGACAGGAGGCATCCTTTGACATACTATAATATATATCATTTCCAATGAATTGTTATTAAGGCGTGACGTTTATTTCAATTATTTAGGATTTTTTATGCACATTTCTAACTTTGTATTATTGTTCTATATTTGTTTAAGCCACTATACTTTGACATTTGTGATGAAAAACACAGAAAGGCAATAACTAGAAAGAGGGAAATATTTCACGGAATTTTTTGTCAATCAACTCAAAGTTTATTTTGTTAAATCCAACGATGCTCTTATTTTGAAAGTGTGTAGTGTGTAGTGTGTCTGTCGTCCAGCAGATGTCAGACTTTCTGTTCCCTGCCGTTCCTTCACTTCTCTGCAGCAGAACACATTATTCCGAGCTTTTTCACAAAGATTATTCTCTGGGTTCTCTTTAGTGAAAGGACTCTAAACTGCTTAGCTTCATTTTCAGGTTCATTCTAAGTCCAATAGGATGGAGTTACGTAGGAGAAGAAAGAATATAGACTTGTTCTGAAGCAGGAAACAAAACCTCCCTGAGTTTCTTTTGTCTCCTATAAATAAGTTGTAGTTAACGTTGACAGGTTTTATTTCTCAGAATCGTTGATTATGTCCCGTTGAAGTCGGTCACTTTGATTCAGTGGGTTTACAGCGAGCAGCAGAGACCGTCAGGAGAGGAAGCAGAGACCGGCAGGAGAGGAAGCAGAGACCGGCAGGAGAGGAAGCAGAGACCGTCAGGAGAGGAAGCAGAGACCGTCAGGAGAGGAAGCAGACCGTCAGGAGAGGAAGCAGAGACCGGCAGGAGAGGAAGCAGACCGGCAGGAGAGGAGCAGAGACCGTCAGGAAAGGAAGCAGAGACCGGCAGGAGAGGAAGCAGAGACCGGCAGGAGAGGAAGCAGAGACCGGCAGGAGAGGAAGCAGAGACCGGCAGGAGAGGAAGCAGAGACCGTCAGGAGAGGAAGCAGAGACCGGCAGGAGAGGACAGAGACCGGCAGGAGAGGAAGCAGAGACCGTCAGGAAGGAAGCAGAGACCGTCAGGAAGGAAGCAGAGACCCAGAGGAGAGGAAGCAGAGACCGGCAGGAGAGGAAGCAGAGACCGGCAGGAGAGGAAGCAGAGACCGGCAGGAGAGGAAGCAGAGACCGTCAGGAGAGGAAGCAGAGACCGGCAGGAGAGGAAGCAGAGACCGGCAGGAGAGGAAGCAGAGACCGGCAGGAGAGGAGCAGAGACCGGCAGGAGAGGAATCAGAGACCGGCAGGAGAGGAAGCAGAGACCGGCAGGGAGAGGAAGCAGAGACCGGCAGGAGAGGAAGCAGAGACCGTCAGGAGAGGAAGCAGAGACCGTCAGGAGAGGAAGCAGAGACCGTCAGGAGAGGAAGCAGAGACCGGCAGGAGAGGAAGGGTCCGTTTCAATCCGGTTATCTCAGTCAGCTGCTCTGATTCGAGCGGCGTGCTTTTTATTTTTCAATAAACTGTTCTGCATGAGCTTCACATGCAGGGAGGACTGAGGGGACAACCAGGTGCCAACACTACCAGGGGCCAAAACTACCAGGGGCCAAAACTACAGGGGCCAAAACTACCAGGGGCCAAAACTACCAGGGGCCAAAACTACAGGGGCCAAAACTACAGGGGCCAAAACTACCAGGGGCCAAAACTACAGGGGCCAAAACTACCAGGGGCCAAAACTACAGGGGCCAAAACTACCAGGGGCCAAAACTACAGGGGCCAAAACTACCAGGGGCCAACACTACCAGGGGCCAAAACAACCAGGGGCCAAAACTACAGGGGCCAAAACTACAGGGGCCAACACTACCAGGGGCCAAAACAACAGGGGCCAAAACTACCAGGTGCCAACACTACCAGGAGCCAAAACTACCAGGGGCCAACACTACAGGGGCCAAAACTACAGGGGCCAACACTAATGGGACCCGGACCTGCAGGGACTGAATGTCCAACAGAAAGACCTAAAACTATAACGCCTCAAAAACACCGACAAGAGACATGAAGTGACTCGAGAGAAAACAGAGAACACATGAAGACATGCAAAGTAACACAACACGACTTCAAGGAGATGCAAAGCCACTAGAAGTGAACGAACAAGAAGGAAATCAAAACAGCTGCACAGACGCAAAGCTTCTACTGAAAGATGCAAAACGACTTAGAAAGGTGTAAAACAGCTACAAAGAGACACTAAAGGTGCATTTCCACTGCAGCGCGCAGCACGGTTTGGTGGGGGGGGTGCTAGTGGACTAAATGGTGGATAAATTGTGGCGCGCTTACCCTAATTGCGCCGCATTTGCGCTTCAGATGAGGAGGTGAGGCCCCCTCATAACTGCATGGACCCGTATGGCACAACACAACTCAGACTGGCTTACCTGCACGTCAATCAAGTGGCAAATGCCAAAGTAAGGAGGATGATAGCATGAATGCATGTGATCTACCCACACTACCTTTGCGATCGACGTATTGGGCACCCTGCTTTAAGATATTAAATTCAAGATTTAAAAAAAAGAACACCTTATTTTTTACACTTTCAAAGACGTTTAAAAGACGGATTTTTTAACAATTAAAAACGTCTTTTTTGTGCTTTTTAACACTTTTTCAAGGCTCTGCAGAACCGTACTGTAAGAAGAGGCCTTCAAGTCTTAATACATGATAATTTAACTTTTTTAGCACAGCATTAAAAACTTGAGACATGCACTTACATTTTTATATCCAAAATTCCCAAAAATTTACAAACTGGCAGCCCCCCCCCCCCCCCCCCCCCCTCTATGTTTTATTATATTATATCGCATCAGGCCTCAAGAGTTAGGGTACAGTAATCAGTGGAGAAAACATCAGCTGTTTCCACTTACACACACACACACACACACACACACACACACCACACACACACACACACACACACACACACACACGCGCATACACACAGTTGTGACTCTGATTAAATGACCTTATTGCTTCAGACTGACTCAGTGTCTCCGAGCATCTGACCCAATTACATGAAGTCTGTCATGAGGTCCGGAGGTTGTGAACTCACTTCGGTCACTTCAGGTCACTCAAAGGATTCACACTGTAATATATATAACATTTCTGAATAAAACTGAACATGAACTAGTACTACATCCAGCAGCAAGGAGACTCTGCACCCAGGATTCAAACTGTAATATATATAGCATTTCTGAATAAAGCATTTTCATTTTTTTTCTAAATTGCTGACTTTTTCCTTAAAATTCTGACTTTATTTTTCGAAAAGACAACATTTTTATTATTTTCTGAAGAACTGAAAATGATGACTTTTTTCTGAAGAACTGAAAATGATGACTTTTTTCTGAAGAACTGAAAATGATGACTTTTTTCAGAAAATCTCAAAATTCTGACTTTTACTAAAAATTCTCAACATTCTTTTTTAATTGTTCTCAATATTCTAACGTTTTCTCAAAATTCTGACTTTTTCTCTAAATTCTAAATTATTTCTCAACATTTAAAAATTGTTCTCAATATTCTAAATTGTTTCTGAAATTCTCAAATTCCAGTTTTTTTCCCTCAAAATCCAGATTTGTTCTCATATCAGATGTTCCTGTCCTCCTGCAGTCAGTAGCAGAAGAAGCTGTAAACCATCCCATCAGCTCAGAGAAGCCTTCATTTAACGGTCTGTCCTGATTCAATCACAGAACTCTGTTCCCATGGAGACGAAGAGCAGCTTCACTTCATCACATTACACTTTAACAGGAACCAGGTACAAAAACACGTCTAAAAACAGAGAGGAGACGCTTTAGATTTAGATGATGAGTTAATCATGTGAAGTAAAGGAATACATGAAACAAACTGACTCTATTTCAGAATACAATAAAAGATCAAATATAATTAAAATATTTCTATCAACAAAAGATTAAGTGAAATGTCCAATAAAAGATGTATTTAACATAAGACAAGGAAAATAACAGGCTAGAATAAATCCTCCAATAAAATATAAAAAAATAATTAAAATATTTTTAGTCAAAGAAATTACAGAATAAAATAATATACAAATATTTTGTATAAACTTAAGAACTTAAAATAAAACATCAAATGATAGATAAAGAATTAAAATAGAAGTAGGTCTCTTAGTGCAGTTTTATCTCAGAAATGTTATATATTATATGTTTAAATCCAGAGGTAGTAAATATGCTAACTGCAGTTGGTTCCAGTAAAGAGTTGAGCTTGCTCTGATGACTTGGCTTTAAAGCAGAGGTCTCAGAGCAGCTCTCTGGCCTGTGATGATGACCTTAATGTGAGTCTGATGTTCCCATGAGAGCGGACCCTCTCCCCGGACCTCCTGATGGGATTATCACGCCTGTTACTGTCAACGTGGAGCTCAAGGTCAGACACAGTTACACATGAGAGAACACGAGAGAACACATGAGAGAACACATGAGAGAACACATGAGAGGAACCAAGAAGAACCACATGAGAGAACACGAGAGAACACATGAGAGAACATGAGAGAACACATGAGAGAACATGAGAGGAACCAAGAAGAACCACATGAGAGAACACGAGAGAACACATGAGAGAACATGAGAGAACACATGAGAGAACATGAGAGGAACCAAGAAGAACCACATGAGAGAACACGAGAGAACACATGAGAGAACATGAGAGGAACCAAGAAGAACCACATGAGAGAACACGAGAGAACACATGAGAGAACATGAGAGAACACATGAGAGAACATGAGAGAACACATGAGAGAACACATGAGAGAACATGAGAGAACACATGAGAGAACATGAGAGAACACATGAGAGAACATGAGAGAACACATGAGAGAACATGAGAGGAACACATGAGAGAACACCAGAGTTATACATCAAGAACCACATGAGAGAACATGAGAGGAACACATGGGAGAACACCAGAGTTACACATCAATAACTACATGAGAGAACATGAGAGGAACACATGAGAGAACACCAGAGTTACACATCAAGAACCACATGAGAGGAACACATGGAGAACCACATGAGAGAACCACATGAGAGAACACATGAGAGGAACACATGAGAGAACACATGAGAGGAACACATGAGAGAACACCAGATTTACACATCAAGAACCACATGAGAGAACACATGGAGAACCACTGGAGAGAACACATGAGAGAACACATCAAGAACTACATGAGAGAACATGAGAGGAACACATGAGAGAACACCAGAGTTACACATCAATAACTACATGAGAGAACATGAGAGGAACACATGAGAGAACACCAGAGTTATACATCAAGAACCACATGAGAGAACAGGAGAGAACACCAGAGTTACACATCAAGAACCACATGAGAGGAACACATGGAGAACCACATGAGAGAACCACATGAGAGAACACATGAGAGGAACGCATGAGAGAACACATGAGAGAACATGAAGAACCACATGAGAGAACACATGAGAGAACACCAGAGGAACACATAAGAGAACATGAAGAACCACATGAGAGAACACATGAGAGAACACCAGAGGAACACATGAGGGGAGGCGTGTGGCTCAGTGGATAGAGCGTTGGTGTTGGGATCAGGTTCAAACCCCACTGCAGTCAGCATGTCGTTGTGTCCCTGAGACACTTCACCCCAAAGTGCTCCTGTGGGGATTGACCACACCATTGAGTATGTTAGTCGCTTTGGATAAAAGCGTCTAACAAGTGACATCACATGAGAGAACACATGAGAGAACATGAGAGGAACACATGAGAGAACACCAGAGGAACACATGAAGCACCGGAGAACATGAGAGGAACACATGAGAGAACACATGAAGCACCGGAGAACATGAGAGAACACCAGAGGAACACATGAAGCACCGGAGAACATGAGAGAACACCAGAGGAACACATGAAGCACCGGAGAACATGAGGAACATGTATCTACGTGCTGTTTAAATACGGCGCCGTAAAGCGCTGCATGATATCAACCTTTTGAAGAATATTGATTTATCTGTTGGCAGTAAAAGTGCTTCTGATTCTGATCCAAAGACTTTGTGTAAAGGAATGTTTTTACTTGAATTGATTGCATTTATTTATTTCTGGTCCTTATTTATTCTGGTGAATTCTGATTATTTAACATTTCTTTTTAATCTTTTTAGATTGTTAATTTTATTTTATGATTTATATTTGAGCAATTGTTTAAACATGAATAGTTAAAATCACACAGAAAAGCATTGCAAGTTAAATCTATAAATATGAATACATCTTAAGTTTGAAGACATGTACTGAGCTTATAGATGACTACTAACAAAGAACCAACAAACGATAGAATCTATAAAATAAATGAATCTTTTATAAAGAAATTATTTAAATAAATGTTTGTATTAAATATTTGTATTTAGCAAAATGCTGCTCTTGCGTTGTCTGCTGCTCTGGAAGATGTTTCAATAAAGTTGTTGAATTGAACTCCTTATGCTTCTGCTCATTATCTCAATCTTTATTTATTCATATCACATTTAGAACAACCTCAGAGACCAAAGTGCTGAACAGAGAACACATAGAATCACACAAAACGAGTCAAATAATTAAACAATAATAATTAAAAACAAGATAAAAAGCACTAGAAACATACAAACACATATAGAAATGTCAACTAGTATTAATTAAGAATGCACAAGATAAGACAAGACTTTATTTATCCTGAAGGAAATGGTTACATAAAACTGTACAGAGCAGCAAAGAGAGCAATTCAATATCTACAGGAAACAGACGGTCACATTATGAATGTAAATATTAACAGTAGTGCAAAAAAACGTAGTGGCAGATATGTCATTGCACGTTATCATAGCACATTATTAATAATAATAATAATAATAATATTGCACATGTTATAGCAGCGAGTGTTAATACAGTATGCATTTAAACTTCTCATCCTGAGTACCCACAGTGCTGTAACAGAGTCTCAGTAACACTTCAGTCATCTCAGGACGGGTTCCTCTGCAGGTTTCTTTTTCTTTTTTCTTCTGTTGATGCATTAGGAGGCGTGCCGTGCCGGGCCGGGCCGGGCCGGGCCAACAGTCTCAGAGGCTCCATGTGATCCTGCAGGGGGGTGTCGCTCTAAAAAAACACTTTCCCTCCATCCAGGCAGCATTTGAGAGCTTCTCTTGCTCCGCTGCAGACACAGGATTTAGCTTTTTCCTCCGCTGCTACCTTTTGGGATATTTCCATTACCGGACAGTGACGGGCTGCTGCGGCATGGGCGACGCTCAGTCTGCGCACCGCGACGCTGAAGCGGCAGAGGAGCGGAGCGGGGACGCGCGGGACGATGAGCAGGAAACTGGAGACAAGGTATCTGATCATCACTCACTCAAACACTGCTGTGATGCTGCAGAAAACCCTTCACTGCCTCATTGATCTGTTCGGAAACCGGAGGCAAGGTATCTGTAATAACAGTCCTTTATGCTGTATAATGACCGCATGTCATGGAGTGTAATAAGGTATCCGTAGACCTTTCTATGAGACAACTTTGTTACCTAACAGGTCTTTAGCCATGGTACATACATACATACTTCAAGACATACTCAGTATCACTCTGCGCCACATCAGTAACATCCTGATATCTGATCATCACTCACTGAAACACTGCTGTCATGCTGCAGAAAACCCTTGACTCTCTCATATCTGCAGTGGTGATGTCCAGCATGCAGCACTACTGGTGTTAAAGCTCTTATTTAGCTAGAAGCAGTCAGTGTTGTGCAGAGTAGAAAGGCTGAGGCTGGGTGTTGTTGCTGCCAGCAGGACAGAGCAGCTGCCAACACATGCATTGACCCTGAGATGTGTTTAAAGCTAAGTCCTTGCATGTTTGGGTAAACTGCATCGAGCACATGAGGCTACTTTTATTCAGGTGTCTTTCTAAAAGTAGCTGACTCTTATTCTGTGGAATTGAAGGAGCTAAATATGCTTTCCTGACTTGTCTATGTCAGTTTGAACCTGCTGGAGCCCCTTTTCATGGTTTCATTGATGCAGAGCAATTTGCATTTACCGTCAAAAGGGAGAAAGTGTGCAGAGTGATGACCTCTCCTCTGAGGAACCTGAAGCCCTGGGGAGATCTGGGGTTCCTCTCTCATCGATGTGTTGTTCTGCAGGTCACATGAGAGCAGGAAGTCAGAGACAGCACTGAGAGGAGGGAAGCAGCCGTAATGTGTTGGGAGTGATCAACACGAGATTGTGATTTCACAGCACTTGACCCTTTGAGACGGGCGATAACACGATTAGGAAGCAGGAGGCCGTCGTTTCACGCTCACACATAGCATGTTCCAGGGCTTTGTTTTCCAACATTAACTCCAGTGAGGGTGGACGAAAGTATTCCAGTATCATGTTTGTGATACTCTCAAAAACACTGCATTGATTTTAACTTAGTTTACATGCAAAGTATCAGAATGGGGATCAGGTGGCAGTGAGAGGATGAGATGGATTCTGCAGAGTCTGTTATGACAAAAAAATGCATAAAAATAAAATGTTGCCGAGTCAAATGTCTTTGCATGACGGTGTTTTGTTACAATAAGACAAAGAGATATCTAAAAATATTAGTTTGCATACAGTATCACATTTTTTAAGGGTGTTTGCACCTTTTTTGTTACAAATTTAAAATACTTTAAGACATTCTTAATACCAGGGCTAACCCTAACCCCCCAAAAAATACCAACACTGCAGACAGACGAATCAAAACGACTAGAAAGCAGTAAATATTGTTTTTAAGTTAAATTACATTTGGGAAAACTGACATATATAAATGCATTCAAATGTAGTTTTTCTGGGTTAAAAGGCGTACTACTAGCCAAGTCTACACAACAATTTTAACATGCAAACAAATTGGTTTTGGGCGTTGCAGAAATGATCATTGTTGTCGGGAAAATACCGTTAAAATAAAACCGGAAAACGGATTACTTTATTTTATCCGTTCCTAAAATTCCAGAAATGTTTGGAAACATTCAGGGTTTGAATATGAAAATCTGCGAGGCCAAATGTACTCATGATGCATATGTACTTTGTGTTTTCTAAATACATTTAAGAAGTACTTGATGAGTGATATTCTTCTCACACTGGACATTTATATTTACTGTAATATTCCATTCCTTACACACTTAATGTAAATAATATTCTGCTTTATATTGCGTCTAAAGCCCTTCAATCGTGTTTTATTCGTCAGATAGTTTATAGATTTTTTATCTTCACGGTTAACGTGTATATTTTCTAATTTTTGAATGTAGTCTAGTCTTTCATTACATTACATGACATGCCACATGTTAGACGCTTTTATCCAAAGCGACTTACATACTCAGTACTGAGGACAATCCCCACAGGAGCACTTTGGGGTGAAGTGTCTCAGGGACACAACGACATGCTGACTGCAGTGGGGTTTGAACCTGAGCTCCCCTGAGCCGAGCACCAACGCTCTATCCACTGCGCCACATCCTCCCCTTTCAATTTCTACTTATGTGCAATGCCTTGTCTTTTATGCTGCTGCAACGCAAACATGTCCCAATTTCGGATCCATAAAGTACATCTTATCATCGTGCAACGTTTCTAAGTTTGGTCGTTTTTCCCTAAAACTCAACAGCTTGAGACTGAAAACAAAGTGCAGCCTGTTCCCAGATCAGAGTTAGGCGAGGTGCGTGCATTTTAAATGTTGAGTGGAAAATCAGCTCACAGCCTCAAGAATCACATTATGCACTTTGATCTTCAGGCATGCAGTCGTTTAATCAGTTTATTTAGGGAACAAGCCTTGATTTAATTCTACATTTAAGGCTGATGTAACTCATGATGATGCATCGCTTCTCACTGGTTATCATTCAAAACATGTAAAAACGTTGGCTAGGATTAATCTTCCGTATCAATGTCCAACACGGTCTTAGCAGGTATTAGCAGATTTCTGTGTGGCTGTCTTATAATTGTGTTTCCACATTATTAAGGAACATGTTCTCCGTGTTCCCTGCTCAGACTAATCTGGATCAGAACTGGATATTTGGACATTTAGGGTTATTTAACCGTGAGACTCCCATCAGACCCACTCACTGCTGACTGGACTGTATTGTTGGGACTCAGAAGAGGATTTTGCAGCCCCAGTTAATCCATATTTGTTTCACGGAAGTCCAAATTCTGATGGATTTGTTTCATTTTTCTCTAGATTTGAGCCCACGAGCAAAAACTCATACCACACATTTAGATATTCACAATACCAGTTAAATAACACGATTACCCATACCCAATGTAAGGATTGAATTAAAAGATCATGAAAGAAAGGATTGGATATTCATCTTAATATTTGTTTTGATTGGCTTCAGTTGTTCTAATGATGAATTACAAGCTGCTTAGAGCTAGTTTAAGAAAGCAATCATAATTCCCTAATATCGATTTAATATAACTGTGATACAAGTCCCTTTTAAAAGGATTTAATCAAGTTCCTCCCCAGAAACTACGTTTGTCAGGGGTCAAACATTGATTAGCTCTCCTGCAGATTACAAGACACATTTTCCATGTTACAATATCAGGGTGAAGAATAGGTTGCATTTTGAAGATCTCCCAGGGAACTGGTTTCCAAACACAGTTTCTATTGATCCCAGGAAAAAAGGATATTGTTAGTCTCGAGCAGTGTTGGTCAAGTTACTTCCAAAATGTAATACAGTACATATTACTTATTACTGTCTCTGAAATGTAATGAGTTACACTACTTTTATATTACTTTTGAGTTACTTTACCAAAAAACCGCAAAAGAATGGCTAGGTATTTAAATTCTAAAATGTAGTTTAGTGCAGCTCATTATACATCCAGTGAAGGGCGATGTGGTATAGCATAACCACTGTGTAGGCCATTAAGGCTACTAACAACTGTCATTACACGGCTTAGTTGAATACTCGATTCTGATTGTAAAGTCTTAACATGTGACACGTTGTTAATACAGAAGTACAGACCACTGTCAAGGACTATAATGAAGGTTGCTAAGGAGGATCAAGAAAGAGAAAGGAAAAGAGTTAAAAGACGGAGCGCTGGACGTCAGATAAATCACCAGAAGAAGGCAGAGAGGAAGTAAACAATAACAGGACACAGAATGGGCTCTGTAGTTTGTTTAGTGTGGCCGTGTAATAAACGGGATGATGTGCAGCGAGGCGGTCCTTATGGGGAAAAGAACACCCGACAGGCTGATCAGGGAACCAGATCTAGATCAGCCTGAAGGGTAAACACCAGGCTTACTAATCTACCCGCACAATTTCTCTCTGGTGTCGGAATGTCTCGCGATGTTTGTAAATTCTTAAAAAACAAAACACCATTTAATTTCGGGTTAAAATGTGTTGTAACTGCGTTACTGAGAGTTGTAACGGGTAATATATTACCCACATTTCATTAGTAATGCGTTACATTACTTCGTTACAGCAAAAAGTAATACATTACTGTAACTCCGTTACTTTTGTAACGCATTACACCCAACACTGGTCTCGAGTCAATATTACAATATATATACAATATTATCTTTCCCAGAAAAGCAAAGATGCATTGTATGAATTCTTTGTGCTTTGTTCCAGCCTCTCATCAACAACGGACAGGTCTCTGAGATCAGTGGGAAAGCAGAAAGCTCGATAGCCGAAGTGAATGGTCTCTGTGAGGAGCAGATTCCTGCAGAGGGTAGGTTCTCTTTTACTATTACTGCTTATTACGATGCACACTGTCAGCAGCATTTTAACAGATGCATTAGTATTTGTTTTACAGCTGATAGAGTTTCATCTCAGTCATCAGTCTCGTACAGCTCTTTGCATCCAACTATTTTAATATTTAATCTCTTTCCTGGTTTAGCTTTCCTTTCACCAGAGAAGGATG
The DNA here is from genome assembly GCA_031216635.1 of Dissostichus eleginoides. Taxonomy (NCBI): domain Eukaryota; kingdom Metazoa; phylum Chordata; class Actinopteri; order Perciformes; family Nototheniidae; genus Dissostichus; species Dissostichus eleginoides. The sequence goes on from CM062275.1 coordinate 33,971,016, forward strand.
ATTCAGAAACAGAAAAGCCACTCAAAGAAGAAGAAACACCTTTAGAAAATGTTGAAATAAGTGAAAAGGAATCTCCTAATGAAGCTGATGAAGACGTACCTATGGAAATAATTGAAATGGATGCAAAGCAGAATGATATAAATGAAAGTTTCAGGAGATTTTTCAGCAACATTGGTTTGAAGTTGACGGTAAAGAGTGGCTCAGGTGACGTAGCATCAGATGACACCGACGTGGAAGACCCAAACAGACCAGAAGACGTTGAAGATACAACAAAGGAAACCACAAGTGAGAATCCTGAAGAAAATACTGATCTGAACATGGCTCAGGAGACGTATGACAATGATTCAACAACATGTCCTACCCTGACTGACGTTACACCGGAGGACGCTCCACAAAATGCGGAGGAGAAAACAACAGAAACCAAAGAGGAAGTTGAATCTGATTATGTAGATGCAGAAATGCCTGTAGAAGAAGATACACAGCAGGATGCCACACCTGAAGAAGAACCAGAATCTCCTTCTGGTCCTGAAGAGGCGGAGGTCGTGTCTCCAATCAAAAGATTTTTCACTACTGGAATCTTTTCTGGACTACGGAAGAAAAAGAAGCTTCCAGAAGAGGAGACAGCTGACAAAGAACTGGAGGACCTGGGGAAAAAGGAGGTTGTAGAGACGGCAAAAAAAACTGAACAAGACCAACAACAGAGGATAAAGAGGACATTAGTGATGGTGTCGAAGCAACTGCAGTTGAGACAGAACATAAAGAACTGAAAGGGGATAAGATGCCTGCAGCTCAGATCCCGGATCCTCTGACCATCATCGTCACTGAGCCTGAAATCCTGAGTTCTCAAGAGAAGGAAAAAGTTCAAGCAAGTCCTCTGAAAAGGCTGTTTTCAGGTTCTAGTTTAAATAAACTACCCAGGAAGCAAAGGAGCAGGAGATCAAGTGATGCAAGGATGTCTGACTCTGGAGAACATGTTTCTGATAAAGTCATATCATCGATCATCGATCAGTCAGTTGAGAATCAGAAAGGAGAAGTTTTGCACAATCGTCTGCAGAAGAGGAGGAAGGTGCATGGCTTCCTTCAAAAAACTGATGACTCCCAAAAAGCTCAGGAAGAGACCGTCAATTAGTAATGAAGAGACTAAAATCAAAAGTTTAGTCGAAGAATCAAAGCCAGTTGAAGGAGGGCAAATATCAGATCACAGCACAGAAGAAGGCAACAAACGAAAAGATGCTGTTTCATGGGAATCTGTTTTGTGTGGATCTGGAAGGAGAAGAATCCGTAAAACATCCGACTCTGAGGAGGAAACGCCTCAAAATAATAACGATAAAAACAAGCAAGACACTGCATCTAAAGGTGGCGCAGAATCAGGGCTCGAAAGCTCTCATGAGGTTGATGAAAGTGTAAGTCCTTCAGAGGGGGATGCAGGGTCCACATGGAAATCATTGAAAAGACTTGTCACCCCGAAAGGAAATCAAAGGACGAAGATGAGAGCAAAGACGGAGTACAATCTGATAGTGATCTACTCAAGATGAGTCCTCCTTCTCAATAAAGAAACTCCTACCTGGCAGAAAAGAGAGAAAGTCTACCGAAAAGCATGACCAAGTATCTTCAGACGAGGCGGATAAGGACGTTGCTTCAGAAGATGAGACTCGGAAACACCAGCTATTGTTCCTTTGTCTGAGTTTATATAGTTGAGACAGCCGTTCAATACCAAACCAGGTAGACATAGAGAGGGCGTATTCCAAGGACGCAGACCATGAAGCCCAGCGAGACCTCCTTGATCAGAAGCCGAGCCAGTCCTACAGGGGTCGGTCTGCAAGCTGAAGCAAACAAAGTCCAAGACAAGGAAGACTTTAGAGAGTAAGGCGCCTACCAAATCCTGCTACAAATGAAGAATCTGATGATACAGAATCACTCAGTAAACCACAGCTCAGTGACATCCCAGAGGCCACCCCAGCTTCTGTCACAGAGGATGTAGCTAGAGATGACACTATCGCAGAGGACCTGATAGAGATCACATCCGAGGCCATTACTGCACCAGAGCCTTTGGACATCACCAAGGAGGATGAAACTGAAATGATCTCTGCAGTTTCCCAGTTATCTTCAGAGTCTTCGAAAACATCTGGCAACACGACACCAGTTCCAGCCGAATATGTCGTGAAGGAAACAGATGCACTTCTGTATCAGGTGTTGAAACCATTTCGATTAGCCCAAGGAAGTTCCAGTTTGTTTCAGATGATGTGAGATCTGATAGAGTGGTTGTTTCCGTCTCGCATCAAATAATGACACAATTGTAAAGAAAGGGCAGACAGTTCTTGAAATACACAAAGGATTAGATGTAACTGACAGTAACCCAGATCTAGATGTAGAAGAACTGGAAGCAGTTGACAACTTACACTAGCGCCCAAACAGAGAGCATATCTGAAGTCAATGACTCTGTTTCCACAGAGATCGTATCTGAAGTTCATACAGAGGAGTTTGACACTGCTGATATTGCTTTGGATGATGTACATGAGGTTGATGTTACACATCCGAACAAAGCCTTAAGAACTAGAAAGTATTGATGAGATCTATCAGCTGGGGAATGCCTATCAGCTGCTTCTACAGATATATTCCCTCCAGGTGAAGAAATTGTCCTGGAGGAAGGATCTCTAGTTGAGGCACATCTAACTGAAACAGAGCCCCCAAAGAATGACCCTCAAGTAGCAACTGGAACAGAAGCTGAGGAAACCAGGGATGAGGCTATGGAGCAGGAAGTCCAATCTCTGACAGAAAAGAAAGATCTTATTCACAATGTCACCGATCAAATTCAGGTTGAGGATAAAGATGAACCACCAATAGAGGCCAAGGAGAAGCAGGAGTTGGATCCAGAGGAGAGTAGTGTTCAATCCCCTGAAAAGGACATTATATCAGAAGACATACCAGCAGCGGAAACACATGAACTCAAAGAGGAAACATTGCCCCTTACTGAGGTCAACGTTGAGCCAGAGAAGGAAGATGAACTAGAAACAGATGTTCAAGAACAGGAAGCATCAGAAGCTCTGCAAACCTCCACATTGGTTTCAGAGGAGGGCAGTGATCAATCACCAACAGAGGAAGTAAAATCAGAGGACTTTCCTGAAGCAGAACCTGTTACAGATCAACTCAAACAGACAGAAGAGTGTCTCGCTGAAGTCAGTGTTGAGCCAGAAGAACCAAAAGAGGATTTATTACCTCTAACTGAAGGCAATCTTGAGCAAGTTGAGGCTTCCAGAACATTTGAAGAAGTATTAGAAGCTGAAAAAGCATCTGCATCAGCTTCAGAGGTAGGTAGTCTACTTTCTCTTGAAAAGCAAGAAATACCAGGGGATATTTCAGCAGTGGAAGCAGTTACAGATGAACCCAAAGCGGAAACAATACCTTGCACTGAAGACAATCTTGAGCCAGTGGATGCTGCCAAAACCAATGATGAAACACCAAAAGTATTAGAGGTTGCTCAAGCACCTACATTCGAACCGCCAGAGGTCAGTGTTCAATTGCTTGAGAACGACATCATATCAGAGGATGTTCCCGAACCACAGAAAGTTATAGATGAAGCCAAAGAAGAGACACTACCTTGCACTGAAGCCAATCTTGAGCCTGCGGTTCCTTCCACAACTCAAAATGTTCAAGAATCAGTAGTATTACCAGCTGTTCAAGTACCCACATTAGATTTAGAGGCAGGTTGTCTTCAATCACTTGAAAAAGAGGTAATATCCGAGGATGTTTCAGGTGAAACTAAAGAGGAAACAATACCTTGCTCTGAAGCCAATGTTGAGCCAGTTGATGCTCCCAAAACAAGTGAAGACCAGAAGTATTACCAGCCATATTAGGTTTGGAAGACGTAATAGAAACAATTCCTCTAAATAAAGACAATACTGAGTCAATGGAAACGCCAGAAACTGAACATGATCAAGAAGAAGAAATAATACAAGCTGTTCAAGCATCTAGATCAGATTCAGAGGTTGGTAGCCCTATATCACTTGAAAAGGAAGTAGTGTCAGAGGATATTCAGGAAGCAGAAACCGTTACAGAGGAACCTAGAGATGAGACAATAACTCCCCTTACTGTCACTTCTGAGCCAGTGGAGGCTTCGAAAACTGGAGATATTCAAGAACCAGAAGAATTTCAAGCTGTAAAAGAAGCAACATCTGATTCAGATATGGGTAGCATTCCATCAATTGAAAAAGAGGTAGTATCTGAGGATGTTCGTGAACAAAAAACAATATCAGATGAACCCAAAGAGGAAACAAAACCTTGCACTGAAGCCGATAGTGAGGATACTTCCAAAACAGTTGGACAACAAGAAATATTAGAAGCTGTAGAAACACCTGTATCAGATTCAGAGGTGGGTAGCCCTCAATCGTTTGTAAAGGAGTTATCTCAGAAGATATTCCAGTAGTGGAAACAGATAAAGATGAACCCAAACAGGACGATGAAGTTGAGCCGGAAGAAAGACTACCAGAGGAAGCTGCCATAACTGAACATGTCCAAGAACCAGAAGTACTACCATCTGATTCAGAAGCTATAGTGACGGAAATAAAAGCTGATGAAGGAACATCAATGGATGTGAAGGAGGTCCTAGAAGATATTGAGGGAGGTAATGCTCAGGAGGAGATATTAATAGAAGGCGTTCCAAAACCAGACGTTGACCATGTCATTGCTTCAGTTACAAATGGGATTGAAAGTGAAGTTGTGGCCCAACTGGATACTTCTTTAGAGACTGCAGAGGATCAGAAAACAGGAATTATCCCAAAGGATGTCGTGGTTGAGCAGGAAAACTGCGTACCTGAAGTTGTAGACGAGTACAAACATTGACAGCAGTTTCTGTATCCCTTGTTATTGAGGAAACAAGTGTTCAGGTCCTGGAAAAGACCGTATTAACCGAACAACCCCCAGCGCTGTGTGAAGACACCGCTAAAGTTACCAATGAACCAAACCATGAAGTGCAGCTCGGTGCAGTGCAAGCCACTGTTGAGACAGAAAAAGAATGTGAACTTCCAGGCACTGAGACAAAAAATGCATTTGAGCATGCAGTCGTGGCGCAAGTAGTCGTATGCAAAGATGCCTCAGTTGCAATACCTGATGTGTTGGTACAGAAAACATCAGCTATTCCTGAACCCTCGATCAGTAAAGTGGCATATGAGCAAGTGTTCAAGGATGAGTTAGAGACTTCCACACCGTTACTGAAAGATAAAGCAGATGAGAAAGTAGAGGGAGGCAGCGTGGTGGTAATGATGCATGTGCCATCTGTCGAGTCTGAGGACAATCACAGAATTCAAGTGCAGGTGGTGGACGTTGATGTAGAATCAGCCGAGACAATTCGGGACTCAGTGCTAGAGGTAGGGGTCACAGAAGTCAAGGAAGTCATCGATGTTTGTCATGAAACAGTCACAAAGGTAGAGGACCTCTCAGCAACTCCAGAGATTGAAGAGGAACTAACTAATGAGGAACTCAAGTTGACCATTGAAGAAGTTGTTCCACACGTAAAGGAAAACTTACCAGAACCTGAATCAGTGGTGGAACAAGAAGGCGTAAATCCGCCAGAAGCTGTCAAAGAAGTGGTTCAAGGTGAAGTTGAGGCCCCAAAAGCAATGGAGGATAATAGTGAAACATTTAGAGAAAGACAAGAAGAAGCACCTACTGTTGTCAGTGATGTCTCTGCACCTGAACAAGTATCCAAGGATCTTGTTCCAAATCAACCGGAGAGTTCAGATACCTCCATCATTGAACAAGAACAGGATTTGGAGGAAACTAAAGTTGAACAGGAAAGATGCAAAGCAGGGGTTGTAGTAGAAGAGGTCAAATTGGATCAAATAATTCATGAGGAAGCTCAAATGATCCAGAGTCCGATTGTAACACATGGTAACGCTGGAATAGCTACCCCACAAAACACTGAGATCATCTCGTCAACAAGTAATGTCATTGAATCTCCTTCAAGTGTTTCCATTGAATTCAAACTCAACATACAGTACAGACGAGCGAGTTCACAAGCTCCAGACGTGTCGGAGGTCGGCGTTCAGGCAGTGGAGGAACCTGTGAATCAAATACAAAAAGATGAGAACGAGATACAGATAAAAGAGAGTGCTGTTCAGGCAACAGAAATCACAGAACCAGCGTTAGCCTCAGATTCAACAGAAAGAGCCGTCATCACGACTCCTCCTGTCCTCCTGGATATTAACATCCAAGCAATGGAAACTGTAGAAGCGCTGGAAGAAATCAAACCAACAGAGAGAGGGACCTCTAGTGTCCGGGTGGCAGAAACCATACAACCTGTGAAGCAAACCGAGAAAAGAGTGTCCCAAAGTCAGCCGGTTATCTCTGTAGCTTCTGCCCAACAAGTGGAGGAGCCAGTCAAAGCAAAGGAGGAAACATGAGCAGGATGTGTGGATGGATGCGGAGGAAGACATTCGGGAGGAAACCGAGGTGCCGCGTAAAGAGGAGGAGGAATTTCTGGAGCCTTGCAAAGGAGACGAGGAAGAGGAGAAGGCAGGAATTGAGTTAGAAATGGCTCCTAATGGAAAGACGGAGGAGGAAGAACGTCATCTGGAAACGCACAAAACAGTTGAGGTGGAGAGTGATGAAGATTTCGCTGTTGCACTCGAGAGTCCTGACCCCGAAACTGTGAGCGTCACCACGATGTAGTGGGACTGATTTCCCCCAAATCCAGCGTCATTAACCAGGTGAGCCTCTCCAGTTACTTGTGATTTCTTAAGATTGACACCATTGCAGTTTTTTTTACTCTACCTTTTTAAACTCTTGAAACTGCTAAAACGCACATTAGCAAAATCAGAAATTCTTCATTTTCATGCAAATCCAACTCCAATTAAAAACCTTTATCTACAAACAGCTACAGTAATAGTAGTTGTCCATTAAGTCAAATCGTAGCACAACAGTGGATGGCATTACTGCATCACTTTGGCATATTTCATTTAACTTGAATAAAATACACAATATGAAATACTTTACAGTGTTAAGGAGGCCTGCTCTGCTTTGTGTGGTGTCCCCTTCCCCGTTGTATAGGTTTTGTGTGCATGTAAATGGTCTGCAAAGGCCAAAATCCCAAAGTCATATTCTCCTTTTATGGTTATTATGTTTTAAGTGTTAACCATTGGGTGTTTATATCTGGCATTTTGCCGTGTGCAAACATTTGAACATACGAAAGACAGGAAAGACCTCATTTTGTCCACTTTTACTGCAAAAAGATGAATAACGGGCTCATTTTGGGTCATTTTGAAAGACAAAAGTATAAAAGCAATCGTAAAAAATTACTGTGAAAGCATGCATTACATTTAATGCAATGTCAAACTTCTTTAAATACCATGCTCCTCTTACCTCTCTCTGCAGGTTGGACTATCAAAGAGGACGACGTTTTCAAAAAGCCTTTGAAGAGTTTCACCGACAGCGGCAGAAAAACAGGAAACTGCATTTTGAAGCTTTTATTGACATCCAAAAATCTAAGTCTGTATGCAAGATCATTTTATCAATATGATATCATATATAAGGGTGTGATGAAACAGAGGAGGGTGCTCGGCTCAGGGGGCCCGGTCAGGGGGCTCGGCTCAGGGGGCTCGGCTCAGGGGGCATGCAGAGTGAGTTTTATTACTAATCCTGTCTTTCTAATGATATAAATCATGATTTTGCAGATTTATCAGATGAATGTTTGTCTCACTTCAGCGCTTTAAATACATTTAAGTATTAATAAAAACATTAATGAATGTACCAGGACAAATCAGAGCATAGCAGTGTGTCCGTATATGTAGATATAAACCTTACATATTCATCACGTGTTCATAAAGTTTAAAAATCTATTAAAAACATGAATGTGATTTCTGCGGCATACTGTATATTATCTTGTACATAATGACTGTTTTAATGCTTTCAAATCCTTTTTAATCCACGGCTATTTCTACAGTGAGCATGACGAGAGCATGGCACGGCTTTGTTAATGAATATCTAATTAATTACACAACTTAATGAATGAGTGACGTTATAATCAGCCAAGCCTTAAACTCTGACGGCAGCTTGACCTCCCAGCTGTGTAAACCTTCTTATGAAAGACCTCGCTGCTGTTTGTCTCTGCTGATCTGTGACTAATCATAAACCTCATTATAAAGGTTTTATATTTACATAAATATAGGAGTGTTTTATGAATAAAATATGATTTTATTTGAATAAATCCATTCCTGTGTATTTCGACTTCCTTTGCTTTTTTTTCTTGGACATGGAAACTTTTGGTGATCATAAGTTAGCTTTAGATATTCTACTTAAGTCAAAGTAAGATATTTGCCAGATATTTAGATTAATTCATAAATCTTTAGAGAATGATCTCATGCAAACGTTTAAGAAAATGCAGGTTTTACCCTTTAAATATTGAGATGTCATGCTTTGAATCAGTTTACATAAGAATCAGTGGGACACATTAAAACACTTTATTGCATCCTTTACAACACACAGCACTTGAGCAAAATAAATTAAAATATAAATCATTGCATATCTGATCTACTTTGATCTACTCTGATCTACTCTGATCTACTCTGATCTACTCTGATCTACTCTGATCTACTTTGATCTACTTTGATCTACTTTGATCTACTAATCACAGAGTAATTGGACACGTCGACAGAGACTCTTCAAAACGCCAGAAGAGAGTCGTAGGCTTTCGGACATTTTGTAGAACTGTTCCATGAGGCACCTTGTCTTCAGCAATGATCTTCAAGAGGGAAAATAGATGTGTGTGTGTGTGTGTGTGTGTGTGTGTTAGAATGTGTGTGTGTGTGTGTGTGTGTGTGTGTGTGTGTGTGTGTGTGCGTGTGTGTGTGTGTGTGTGTGTTTATACTGAGCAGCAGGAACAGTAAGACATTCAAAATGTTCACGTCCACTTCTCGATTTCATTCCTTCCAGGAAAAATGAATCCAGAAATCATCTTTAGTGTCACTGAGAAAAAATACCTCTGTGTCCTGCAGAGATGATTCTCCTCCTCAGGTGATTCTCCTCCTCAGATGATTCTCCTCCTCAGATGATTCTCCTCCTCAGGTGATTCTCCTCCTCAGGTGATTCTCCTCCTCAGATGATTCTCCTCCTCAGATGATTCTCCTCAGATGATTCTCCTCAGATGATGATGATTCTCCTCAGATGATTCTCCTCCTCAGATGATTCTCCTCCTCAGATGATTCTCCTCCTCAGATGATTCTCCTCAGGTGATTCTCCTCCTCAGATGATTCTCCTCCTCAGATGATTCTTCTCCTCAGGTGATTCTCCTCCTCAGATGATTCTCCTCCTCAGGTGATTCTCCTCCTCAGGTGATTCTCCTCAGGTGATTCTCCTCCTCAGATGATTCTCCTCCTCAGATGATTCTCCTCCTCAGGTGATTCTCCTCAGGTGATTCTCCTCCTCAGATGATTCTCCTCCTCAGGTGATTCTCCTCCTCAGGTGATTCTCCTCCTCAGGTGATTCTCCTCCTCAGATGATTCTCCTCCTCAGATGATTCTCCTCCTCAGGTGATTCTCCTCCTCAGGTGATTCTCCTCCTCAGGTGATTCTCCTCCTCAGATGATCCTCCTCCTCAGATGATCCTCCTCCTCAGATGATCCTCCTCCTCAGATGATTCTCCTCCTCAGATGATCCTCCTCCTCAGATGATTCTCAGAAGATCATTTTTGAAACTTCAAACAATACCTGCAAGAAAACCAGAAACACAGATTTTATGATCTAACTTTAAGGAGGTCCTATTCTGCTTTTTGGGGTGTTATAATAATACATTATATTTATATAGCGCTTTTCAAAGTACTCGAAGTCTCAAACTGTGTTCTATAGGTGTTAGTGCATGTGAATGGTCTGCAGAGGCTAAAATCCCTGTGTTCCTGCAGAGGGAGTTTCTCTCCCACTCCTTTGTTTACAGGATGTCAGATGTGATGGGATTAAAGGCAGCTGATAAGATGTTCCTTCAAAAAGTATATATATATATATATATATATATTCATGAACAACCTGCATAAATTCATTATCCTTAACCAAAAAACGTTTCTTCTCAATTCTTCATGGATAAAACATTCTATTGTCTTCCTGTCCGTCCCCCCCCCCCCCCCCTTACTTTGGTGTTCGCGGTAACATTTGACCGGTCCTGTTTTAACTGCTATTACATTAACACAGAAACCATTAATCAGCACCACATTTCATTGAACTCCCTTTCAAACTGTACATATTGTATCAGACTCCTGGTACACATGAAGAACTGCAGTAAATATACAAAGAACAGACACTGAACATGTGTTGGTGTGCCAGGTGTGATCCATGGGGGGGGATGGGCACATAAGAGCAGGAAATGTGTGTGTGTGGGTGTGTGTGTGTGTGTGTGTGTGTGTCTGTGTCTGTGTGTGTGTGTGTGTGTGTGTGTGTGTGTGTGTGTGTGTGTTGTGTGTGTGTGTGTGTGTGTGTGTGTGTGTGTGTGTGTGTGATCCGGATGGTTACTAATTCCATTTCTTTATGGCGGGAACACCATGGTGTTACAAAGTTGACTAAATCATCCAAAATTCAATGAAAGTGGTGATCAGCCATTTAATATGTTCAAATGTCTGCTGTGAAGGATATCATGAAGCCTTAAAGGTGGGGTAGGTAAGGTTGAGAAAGCGGCTGGAGATACACTTGTTGGTATATTCCATGGAATGCTCTCAACATCCTGATAGCAATGAATATCTTCAGTGCTTTGACAATAAATCCATAAAAACATCATCTGTGGAAGCCGTGGCGCTGTAACAAGCACGACCAATCATCTGAGCCGGCCCGGGTCAGATGACTGGATGGCCTACCTGCCTGTCAGCCTTCCATCTGTGCACAAACTGATCTCGTGCCCTCATTGGTCATGTGTGCGTTCGTGTGTTGGAGGAGGGGCTCTGTGAGGAAGGGGCAGATGTCTTCCGGTTGTGTATTTTCTAATTCTAGCCACTGGAGCTGGTTTCTCCAAAAGTACCCCCCCCACCTTTAAAGTGATCGAATGTAAAACAAAAAAGTTATGATTGATGAAAGTAGTAAATCGGTCAGATTTGACCCGAAGACAACAGGAGGGTTAAAAAAAGAAACGCTCCCAATGAAATAAAGATAATGCGTCGGGTTAGGCTTGCTGTCTTTTTATTTCTCACAATTACCAAATGAATGATCGTTAACTGCAGGAAGTCGGGGGAAACCAATGAAGCTCTTTGTGGAGATAACCTGTGGACAGCTCATTCTGGACACGGATTCAGTTTTAGTTTGCATGAGCCAAATGTCACGAAACAGACCAATTGAATAATTAATGAATGCTTGTACACAAACTAAAATCATTTAAAATTGTTATACATTTACAAGTCATGCATCCCCATCCATGCAGAGCAAGGTGCCCCCTGCTGGAGGACCAATGGCCTTAGTGAGTGAAACATGTTGCCGAAGGACACACCGACATGTTGATCAAACTCACAACCTTCATATTGAGAGACGAGCGGATGAAGATCAGATCTACTTTCTCTCCTTCTTCCCTTTCCCTCTGAATATAGGTCTTATTAATAATTGGGGGTTTGTTTGTTTCGCTCACCTCGATGGTGATGAGGATGATGATCATCCACTCCAGCCTCAGACTGTGCTTCTCACTCAGGTGACTCCTCATCAGGTCGGTCAGCTGAGAGCAGTGCTCCAGCTTCTGGTTCACCACCTGGATACACAGCATATTATACATATACAGTATATATACTGTATATATACAGTATATATACTGTATATATACAGTATATATACTGTATATATACAGTATATATACAGTATATACAGTATATACACAGTATATATACAGTATATTATACAGTATACACAGTATATATACAGCATATACACAGTATATATACAGTATATACTGTATATAAAGTATATATACAGTATATATACAGCATATTATACATATACAGCATATACACAGTATATATACAGTATATACAGTATATACACAGTATATATACACAGTATATTATACAGCATATATATACAGTATATACACAGTATATATACAGTATATTATACAGCATATATATACAGTATATATACAGTATATACAGTATATTATACAGCATATACACAGTATATGATACAGTATATACAGTATATATACAGTATATACACAGTATATATACAGTATATACACAGCAGGGGTGTCCAAACTGTTTTCACCGAGGGCCACATACAGAGCATGATGCGTAGGGCAGGGCCACATACAGAACATGATGCGTAGGGCAGGGCCACATACAGAACATGATGCGTAGGGCTGGGCCACATACAGAGCATGATGCGTAGGGCTGGGCCACATACAGAGCATGATGCGTAGGGCTGGGCCACATACAGAGCATGATGCGTAGGGCTGGGCCACATACAGAACATGATGCGTAGGGCTGGGCCACATACAGAACATGATGCGTAGGGCAGGGCCACATACAGAACATGATGCGTAGGGCTGGGCCACATACAGAGCATGATGCGTAGGGCTGGGCCACATACAGAGCATGATGCGTAGGGCTGGGCCACATACAGAGCATGATGTGTAGGGCAGGGCCACATACAGAGCATGATGCATAGGGCTGGGCCACATACAGAACATGATGCATAGGGCTGGGCCACATACAGAACATGATGCGTAGGGCTGGGCCACATACAGAGCATGATGCGTAGGGCTGGGCCACATACAGAACATGATGCGTAGGGCTGGGCCACATACAGAGCATGATGCGTAGGGCAGGGCCACATACAGAACATGATGCGTAGGGCTGGGCCACATACAGAACATGATGTGTAGGGCTGGGCCACTCCCTAGAGGTCAGGTGTATTGCCTCAGAAGGGAAGTTATAAGTCAGCAAAATCAATCAAATGTAAGTAAATGAAGCTAGATACAACGGCCTACATCACAGCTCTCCAGAGGGTTGACTTTGTTCTGTCAGCAGCTCATTGTTTAAAACAGGAGCTTCAGATTGATCATAATAAGAGGAAATATGAAGGGTCTGTTTCAAGGTTATTATGTGAATAAGTTATTGGGCTTTTCTCATTTGTTAGAACATGTTTTCAACTTGAATTGACTGAAAGTGGTCTCTTATTAACACATGAACACTACTGTGTAATATATGTTTACAGATATATTTAATATATATAGTAGATATAGAGTAGATATATATTTCTCCTGAGTACAGCAGACTCACGTTGACCCTGCGGTTGATGTTGAGGAACTGGCAGGTTTTGTCGTAGAGCTTCTCCAGGTTCTCTCGGTCCCAGTAGAAATCTGGAGTGAGCAGCAGGTCTGACCTCAGGTTGATACAGTGCCTACACACACACACACACACACACACACCACACACACACACACACACACACACACACACACACACACACACACACACACACACACACACCACACACACACACACACACACACACACACCACACACACCACACCCACACACACACACACACACACACACACACACACACACACACCACACACACACACACACACACAACACACACACACACACACACACACACAAACCACACACACACACAACACACACACACACACACACACGTCAGAGCATTTCATGTCGTCTGAATTATTGATTCAATATCTATATCATTTTATTTCTAAAAAAAATAATACATTTTTCAGTGAGAATTTATTTTTCCTGAAGACTCAAAATTCTTAGAATTGTTTCAGATTTTCCTTTTTTTTTATTCTGAGAAAAAAATGGAGAATTCTGACTTTAAGATCAGAAATCCCCAAAAAACTAATATTTTCTTTTTCTGAGAATTTTTTTCTTCCTAATATTAATTTCTGAAAATCTCAGAATTCTGGAAATTCTTTTTTTGAAATAGATTAATATCTTTTCTCAGAGAAATTCTTTTGGATTTCTCAAATGTCAGAATTCTGAAAAAAAATTCATTTTAACACTAACTGAATTTTAAATCTATAGTCTAAATGGACTAATTGGTTGTCTTCCAAACCTCCTGAGCTCATCGGTGGTGAGCATTAGTTTTAAAGAGCTGCTGATACGTGGTTATTTTTGCAGAAACTCACTGTAATGAACTCAGTGGTTAAACAGTCTGGAGGTCAGAGGTCGGGGTCAGAGGTCAGGGGTCAGAGGTGAGGGGTCAGAGGTCAGGCAGCTGCTCTCTCTCTTAACGAGGGGATATTTGAGGAAGATTGAATTTACCTCAGAGTGAAAAGCTCTCCTATCTTCCTCATGACCTCGGCGGAGGAGAGCTTCACCCTCCGGCCGGACTTCAGCATCTGAGGGGGGGGGGGCACATGATCACCAGAACATTAATGAGAGGAATGGAGGAGTTTAAACACTAACACAGATCAGCTGTTAGTGTGAGGGGGGGGCACATGATCACCAGAACATTAATGAGAGGAATGGAGGAGTTTAAACACAGATCAGCTGTTCCTCTCTTTACCTCCGGGATGGACTGGATGGACTCCACAAAGTTATCCAGGGAATCCTCCCAGATGGCCAGCTTCACTACGAGCAGAGCAGCAGACATTAGAAATATACACAGGTATAGAGTAACTAAGTACATTTACTTAAGTACAATTTAGAGGTACTTGTACTTTACTTGAGTATGTCCATGTTATGCTAATGTGTACTTCTGGTCTACTACATGTATGAGGTACAAGATCTGAGTACTTCTACTTTTACTCAAGTACAAGATCTGAGTACTTCTACTTTAACTAAGTATACAATCTGAGTACTTCTACTTTAACTAAGTACACAATCTGAGTACTTATACTTCTACTCAAATACAAGACCTGAGTACTTCTACCTTTACTCTAGTAC
>CM062275.1:33990874-34028374 GCA_031216635.1 Dissostichus eleginoides
CTATATAGTTAGGTGCGCGTTCTCATGAAAGGGGCGGGGTTAGCAACATTTGACCAATCACAAACATGGAGAAGCGCACTGACAGCGCAGCGTCATACTTCCTGAATGAAAAGTAACTATAATATTAGACAAATATGAAGAAGTTAAACTTTAAACATCCATGACTTAAACACTGGATCCAGGATCAAAGCCACATAGCTGCACCTGCAAGGTGAATACAGCTGGTAACAGAACAAGTGTTTGAATGCGTCCATTAACAGGTTTATGATATCACTGCCCCGTCTAAGACACGATCTGACTTTAATTACATTTGACTCGAGTGTTTCCTCAACTTAATGTGTTGCTTAAAATAATCCTTCTGCATACAGTATGTGACACTGTGAGTGTTGCACGGCCAGATCCGGCTCAGCTGACTCAGATAAGGAGAGATATGATACATTATGATGTGATGTGATATGAATGATAATGGGACACATCCACGTCTGCACTCACAGTGCCGCGGACTGTACGTCATGTTACTTTGATCCGGTTCCTTATGTTGTGGCAGATATTTAAGTTAGCTTTCTTAACGCTAATGTTATAATAGTCAGATTGCTCTGAAGATGGGAGGTGATATTCTATTCATGTTCACGTTCACACAGTCGGTGATTTTTGCCGGCCGTCTTTCCTGCAACGGCAGTTTTTCTGTATTTCCTTTCTCCTGTAATATGACTTGATCGCTTTGAACTCCGCACACTGAGCTCTGATTGGTCAGCAGGCGGTGCTTTCACTGAGTTGATCTCTTAGCCTGCAACCTAACCTGCTCCGGACCAGGTTAGCCGCTCAGCATAAGTTACCATGGAGATCTAGCCCGCCAAGAAGAGAACCAGCGTCGTAGGACCGGAGACCCAGAGTTAACCTGAAGTTAGCTCGCTAAGAGAAACTCAGGCTTCGTAGTACAGGCCTCAGGCCTCTGGTGTTTCATGAGAGCGTGCACGAGGTATTTCTCCAGGTTCACTGCTAACCTCCAGTAGAAGAATAAACATTATCGATATGACACATTTATTTTTTTAATTTCAACTCAAAACCAAAGATATTATTAATTTGTTGTTGAAATGTCAAAACACTTTCCTCAAAATGTTTCAACTTCACTTATTTACCTGTAAAGAGTTTATCGTTAAAGATGTAGAACTTTATTTTTGGAAAATATTTGCACTTAAATAATGTGATTTTATTGTTGAAATATCACAACTTTATCCCTAAAATGTTTCGCCTTATTCTGAAAATATGCCATCCTTCTTTTTTCTAAGTATCACTAAATTATTCAGACATTTTTATTTATTTACTTTTTTAATTTAATGGTTTATTTGAACAGGGGCAATGCACATTGATGAACACTTAGGACAAATAATGCTTCAAGTGTAAATATGCCTGATTTTAGCTTTGAGCTCATTTCCATCCGTAGTCCCTGACACACAACATATAAGAACATGACATTTATAAACATAGCAACAACAAATACATGATATGCAGAAAGAGCCTGAGCAGCACATACAAGTATTTACCACCTGGCAGCACAATGTAGCAGCTACGACATGTAAAGGGCAAGAGGAGAGACCCCTGAGTTAAAGAAGAGGAGAGACCCCTGAGTTAAAGAAGAGGAGAGACCCCTGAGTTAAAGAAGAGGAGAGACCCCTGTTAAAGAAGAGGAGAGACCCTGAGTTAAAGAAGAGGAGAGACCCCTGAGTTAAAGAAGAGGAGAGACCCCTGTGTTAAAGAAGAGGAGATACCCTGAGTTAAAGAAGAGGAGAGACCCCTGAGTTAAAGAAGAGGAGAGACCCCTGAGTTAAAGAAGAGGAGAGACCCCTGAGTTAAAGGGCATTTAGCGGTGATTGCCCGTCTGTTTGTTTCTCATCCATTCTCTGAGTTGACCTTTGAAGCTATTGAGAGTGGGACAATCCCGTATCTCAGCTGGGAGGCTATTCCACAACGAGCTGCCTTTAATGGAGAGGACATTTTGTCCAAAAGTGGTCCGTCTACGGTGGACCTCACAGTCTCCTCTGGTTTCTGACCTAGTGCAGCGTCCAGTGTGTTTTTTGTGAATGAATTCCCCGGGGGGGGGGGGGGGGGGGGGCAGTCCATGTAGACATTTATAAATAAAGCACATACTTTTAAAAGTCTCAAAATGGTCAAAACTCAAGAAATGGTGTTTATCTAGGATGGTGCAGTGGTGGTATGAATGTGGCTTTCTGTCAAACACCTTGATAGCTCAAGGTTTATCACGGTGTTCTGAAAATATCACAACTCTATTCTTTCCAAATATCATTCATGTACGAGTGTATCGCCGTGAGGTCAGCCCTTCATCCTCACAAAGTAACTCCTTATTGCTGTAAAATAACAATGCTATCCTCCTCCGGTATTCTGCACGGTAGATGAGGGTTATTGTGCTGCTCCAGTACTCTGGTCACATATCTTATATCCTCACATGCATGCTGTCCCTTCAGAGCTGTCTGTCCTCACCTTGTCCAGCTGGAGGACGGCTGGTTGGTTCTGGATGGTTGTTTTGTCCTCGGTCCTTTCGGAGCTCTCTTCCCAGGAACAGCTGCTGGACTTTTTAAAATGCTCTTCACGATGTCTGGAGAATAGAAACGCCTCTGAATCCCACAGAGGACAGGACTCTCAGGACGTTCACATGTCTCTGAGGGACAGAGAGAGATGACACTGAGAGGAGAGGAGTCTCAGGACGTCTCACATGTCTCTGAGGGACAGAGAGAGATGACAGAGAGGACAGGACTCTCAGGACGTCTCACATGTCTCTGAGGGACAGAGAGAGAGAAACTGAGAGGAGAGGAGTCTCAGGACGTCTCACATGTCTCTGAGGGACAGAGAGAGATGAAACTGAGAGGACAGGACTCTCAGGATGTCACAGTCTCTGCAGAGAGTCCACATGGAGACTTGTGAGGAGAGAGTCCTGATAGTGGAGGATCCACACAGAAAGACTGGTGTCCTCCCAGCAGGAAGACGAGCTCCCAGCATGCACCACAGCGACCGGAGGAGCATCTCCAAACCTGGAAACAGCTGCAGGAGAGCAGTACGTTATATACACTTCAAACAGTTCATACATTAATACATTTAATGTGTGTGTGTGTGTGTGTGTGTGTGTGTGTGTGAGAGTGTGTGTGAGAGTGAGTGAGTGAGTGAGAGAGAGAGAGAGAGACAGAGAGAGAGAGTGTGTGTGTGAGAGAGAGAGAGTGTGTGAGAGAGAGAGAGACAGAGTGTGTGTGAGAGAGAGAGAGAGTGTGTGAGAGAGAGTGTGTGAGAGTGAGTGAGTGAGAGAGAGAGTGTGAGAGTGAGTGAGTGAGTGAGTGAGTGAGTGAGAGAGAGAGTGTGTGAGAGTGAGTGAGAGAGAGAGAGAGAGAGAGTGTGTGAGAGAGAGTGTGTGTGTGAGAGTGTGTAAGAGTGTGTGTGTGAGTGTATGTGTGTGTGTGTGCGTGTGTGTGTGCGTGTTCGGGCTGGGTTTCGCTGTCTCGCAGACGGCCACTGGGCTCACAGGGAGGGGGGGCAGGAGCTCCAACAAGCCGTGTAGGACAGAGTGAATACACAGACTATACAGAGATGCTGTGTGAGAAACCAATGTGAGTTTGGAACATTGAACAATGTGAATGTATTCTAGTAGACCTCAACAATGGAACTATGATCAGTAGAAATGGCCATGAGACATGGGACCTTTAAATAAATAACAAACAATATTTCCTACCAAGTAAAGGCATTCCTGCAAACTTTGGTTTTCATAAAAATAAATCAGAAACAAACTATAAATGCTAATGAATATAAGACATGCAGCGTTTTACTTGTAATGTTTTAAATACATTCAAACTAATTCAAAGGATGCAAAGGAATAAGAACATAATATGCAGAATGTTCAGAGACTATACCTGATCTATGATGAAGGAACAGAAACCCCAGATCGAAGGAGCTGATCAGTTCTTTCATGTAATTAATACTTATGTACAGTAAGTATATGTATACAGTCTAAATACTGTATACTGTATATACAGGGTGCAGGACTGATGCAATGTCGCCATCATGACGTATGATTCTCTAGTTGAGCATGCATTATTAACCTGTGTAAAAACAGCATCTATGAGCACAGATATCCACTCTTAAATATGTCATTTAAACATCTTAAATCTAATGTTAACACAGAATAAGAGTCAAACCAACAGCACTGACCTTGACTACAGTAACCAGCTTTACATATCCTCTCTCGTTATCAGTCTGCTTAACATTAAACACGTGCAGTGTTTAATAATGTGCATAATGCAGATATTATTACAAATAAAGAGTTAACCTGCAGCTGTCTTAAGTGAAGCTAACAGATGATCATGCTAATGAAGCTGCAATCACTCCCTGTGTGACTGTTAGCATCTTGTTAGCATCTTGTTAGCTCACCTGTGGATGTAGACGGCAGATATTCAGCAGCTTGTTGTTTTAAATCTGCTTCAAAGTGTCACAAAAACGTTTTAAAATGTTAAAATAAAACAGTAAAAATAACATCTCTGAAACATGCCTTCCTGCTGGAGGTGACGTAAATCACGTAATGACGTAGATACGTAATTCTTCCATCGCCGAACGCTGACTGGCAGGCTGACGGGCTCTTTTGCGAATGTGTATTTTTGTAGATGTTAGGCTCAAAATTAATATTATACAAACTTTAACTTATTGTTATTCTTGAAGAACCTCCTCTGGTAATTTTTTATAATAAAATTGCACACACACCTCAGTCTGAGCTCCTCTCCTCAGGCTTCTTGGTTTCCTGTAAGTCTGAACTCAGGGTAAAAAACAGCCTCTATTGACCTTCAGCTCCATCAGATCCTCGCTTTAACGCTATTTCACACATTTACTGTTTTAAAAGCTTGAAATGACTTACAATCTTTACAAATATAACCTTTTTTTGTATTAATAAAGTTTCCAGATGTTATCTCTGTAGCGCCCCCTCTGGTGGAGTCAGGGTTTTTCAAGGAAACTTCTTTTAAAACACAGTTTATAGAAGTTATGGTACGCTAACGCAGAATAAATAATGATGTTTATGGTACATATGAGTTATTAGGCATAAACTAAATTGCACACAATGTTGGTTTTGCTCAGTAAAGGTGAGAACTGCACGCCGAAGAACAGGTAGAACAATTATTAAATACGGTATTGTGGTGGAACATTATGGGACATAATTCACCGTTGTATATGGTGTGTGTTGCGCCACGGACCTGTTAGAGAGCGTACCGTGTTAATGTATTCATTCTAGCTTGACAGTAGCAGACCGGATATTCTTCCCTTTGTAAAACCTAATGGAAAATAAAGTGTGGAGTTCCATTCTAAACACACCGCCTCCGACTCCCCTTCATCGGCTCTACAGTCTCATATTAAATGTTAAATCAGCTAAATTCACAGGTAAATCTCAGCAGGTGACTCTCAGGGGTGCACAGCGTCTCCTGTTGCATCATGGGAGATCATACACACTCAGATAATAACTGTTTTTCTGCAGGACAAAGGTCAAATTCTGCAGGAATTATATCACTTTTTGCAGGAAAAACATACTTTTTAGAAGAAAAAGTTAAGATTTTGCACAAAAAATATAAATTCTGAAGGAAAACGATCGGATTCCTGGAAGATAAAGATCCGTTTTTGCAGGAAAAGGATCAGATTCTGCAGGACAACGTTACATTCGCAGCCTTTCACTCAGGGTTTAACGTGTAAAATGTACAAATTGTAGCATGTTTTTTTATAATCAATCAATCGTTAAGGTACTCAGAACGATATGTTTTCAGCCTCTGACAGAAAACTGAATTAAATCTGAGCCTTCCTTTTATTATTATTAATGTCTTGCACTTATAACTTTCTATCGTCTTGGCTCTTCAACCCTTTTTTAAATGTCCTTTTTGTCAGGGAATAATTCGCCCTGCATGTCCTCCTCCTTCGCCCTCTGACGCAGCTGACCAACCTTGAGCAGCCGCTATCTCCCTTAAGGAGGGGCTGCCCTAGCATATAGTTCACATCACATCCATCCTCCACCCTGATCCTCAACACCGGAGCCCCTCAAGGCTGCGTGCTCAGCCCTCTCCTCTACTCCCTGTTCACTCACCACTGCGTGGCCACACACAGCTCCAACACCATCGTGAAGTTTGCTGACGACACGACCGTCATCGGCCAGACCACAGACGGCGACGAGACGGCGTACAGAGAGGAGGTCGAAAACTGACATCTTGGTGCCAGGATAACAACCTCCATCTCAACGTCAGCAAAACAAGGAGCTGATTGTGGATTACAGGAAGCAGCAGGAGAGGGACACGCCCCCATCGCCATCAATGGGACTACGGTGGAGAGAGTCAGCAGCTTCAGGTTCCTCGGTGTCCACATCACTGAGGTCCTGACATGGACTCTTCACACCACCACCATCACCAAGAAAGCTCGACAGCGGCTCTTCTTCCTCCGCAGGCTGAGGAGGTTCAACATGGACTCCAGGATACTCTGCAACTTCTACAGGTGCACCATAGAGAGATCCTGACCTTCTACAGGTGCACCATAGAGAGCATCCTGACCTTCTACAGGTGCACCATAGAGAGTATCCTGACCTTCTACAGGTGCACCATAGAGAGGATCCTGACCTTCTACAGGTGCACCATAGAGAGCATCCTGACCTTCTACAGGTGCACCATAGAGAGGATCCTGACCTTCTACAGGTGCACCATAGAGAGCCTGACCTTCTACAGGTGCACCATAGAGAGTATCCTGACCTTCTACAGGTGCACCATAGAGAGGATCCTGACCTTCTACAGGTGCACCATAGAGAGTATCCTGACCTTCTACAGGTGCACCATAGAGAGCATCCTGACCTTCTACAGGTGCACCATAGAGAGATCCTGACTGGCTGCATCACGGCCTGGTACGGCAGCTGCACCGCCCTTAATCGTAAGGCTTTACAGAGGGTGGTGAAAACTGCGCAGAACATCACCAGGACGGAGCTGCCATCCATGGAGGACCTTTACTCCCAGCGGCTCAGGAAGAAATCCCTCAGGATTATCAAAGACCCCCATCACCCCAGCCACAAACTGTTCAGTCTGCTGCCGTCTGGCAGGCGTTACCGCAGCTTCCTGACAAGAACAACCAGATTCAGAGACAGCTTCATCCCGCAGGCAATAAGACTGTTAAACAACTGAACTGCTGAAACAATTTCATAACATTCATCTGCTACTTAGTAATATCTATCTATTATCTAATATATCATTCCAATAACTTGTATATAGACTCGTATTGCACTATTCCACTTTTTTTTCTCACTTTTTAGAACTATTTTTCTTTTGTATTACTTTTAATATAATATACTTTAATATTGCTTTAATATTGTCTGCTTATCTGTATTATTGTGTTGCATTGTTGGAGAAGCCTGTGACCTAAGATTTTCAACGACATAATTACTCTGTAGCTATGTTAGTTTGACAATAAAGAACCTTGAACCTTGAACCTTGAACCTTGTTGTTGTTACCAGTTTGTGAGCGGGCAGCTCTCGGTCAGAGATAGTCATTGTTGTGGGACACCTGGAACACATCCTTCTCAGGGTGTAGATGACCCCGAGCCATAAGAGACAACTAATGTGATTCAGTGTCCTCAGCTGTTTAGTCTATCTATTGAAAAATGTTGATTATTACTCTGAACTAAAACCTGGAGCTACAGGAGGGCTCTTCAGAATTGATTGTGGCATCTCATCCGTGTGGTCAGACCGTGGCCCGTGACACGTCTTGTGAATTCTCCGGCCGAAGCTCCAAATAAACCGTCAGTGTTTGACATCAAAGCTCCAGCTCTCCTCGTGTCTCTCTGAGTCCTGACTCCATCAGAGCTCCAGCTCTCCTCGTGTCTCTCTGAGTCCTGACTCCATCAGAGCTCCAGCTCTCCTCGTGTCTCTCTGAGTCCTGACTCCATCAAAGCTCCAGCTCTCCTCGTGTCTCTCTGAGTCCTGACTCCATCAAAGCTCCAGCTCTCCTCGTGTCTCTCTGAGTCCTGACTCCATCAAGCTCCGCTCTCCTCGTGTCTCTCTGAGTCCTGACTCCATCAGAGCTCCAGCTCTCCTCGTGTCTCTCTGAGTCCTGACTCCATCAAAGCTCCAGCTCTCCTCGTGTCTCTCTGAGTCCTGACTCCATCAAAGCTCCAGCTCTCCTCGTGTCTCTCTGAGTCCTGACTCCATCAAAGCTCCAGCTCTCCTCGTGTCTCTCTGAGTCCTGACTCCATCAAAGCTCCAGCTCTCCTCGTGTCTCTCTGAGTCCTGACTCCATCAAAGCTCCAGCTCTCCTCGTGTCTCTTTGAGTCCTGACTCCATCAAAGCTCCAGCTCTCCTCGTGTCTCTTTGAGTCCTGACTCCATCAAAGCTCCAGCTCCTCGTGTCTCTCTGAGTCCTGACTCCATCAAAGCTCCAGCTCTCCTCGTGTCTCTCTGAGTCCTGACTCCATCAAAGCTCCAGCTCTCCTCGTGTCTCTCTGAGTCCTGACTCCATCAAAGCTCCAGCTCTCCTCGTGTCTCTCTGAGTCCTGACTCCATCAAAGCTCCAGCTCTCCTCGTGTCTCTCTTGAGTCCTGACTCCATCAAAGCTCCAGCTCTCCTCGTGTCTCTCTGAGTCCTGACTCCATCAAGCTCCAGCTCTCCTCGTGTCTCTCTGAGTCCTGACTCCATCAAGCTCCAGCTCTCCTCGTGTCTCTCTGAGTCCTGACTCCATCAAAGCTCCAGCTCTCCTCGTGTCTCTCTGAGTCCTGACTCCATCAAAGCTCCAGCTCTCCTCGTGTCTCTCTGAGTCCTGACTCCATCAAGCTCCAGCTCTCCTCGTGTCTCTCTGAGTCCTGACTCCATCAAAGCTCCAGCTCTCCTCGTGTCTCTCTGAGTCCTGACTCCATCAGAGCTCCAGCTCTCCTCGTGTCTCTCTGAGATATAATAATATCATGTTAGGTAAAGCATTGAAGTGCCTTGCTGCTGAAAAGTGATTTCATAATAAACTTACCTTCTACAGAATCCAACAGTTTATCATAAATCTCAGTATAAAGATGAGAATAACAAATAAAGGGAAATCACACCAAATAAAAAGACAAAATCAAATATGAGGATTTGGCATTCTTTGTTATTGTCGCATATACATAGACTTTTCATTTTATACACGTTAAATACTCCTGTTATACATCTGATGCTGACGGTCATACAAAATATACGATAGCTTCTATACGTCATAATTCTCCATAAAGTCTTATTTTATATCTGGTTTAAAAAATAAAACAGCAGAGATGAAGAAAGACAGACGTCGAGGTTCAACTCTTGAAATGGTTTCGATATTAAACACAAAATAATCTCAAAATAAAAGACACAGTGAAGAAAAAAAAAGAACTGCATGCCGAAGAACAGGTACAAAAATAACTGCAATGTACGGAATATTAAATGTTTTTACAAATGTTGGTGACTCTCAGGTGTGCACAGCGTCTCCTGTTGCATCATGGGAGATCACATCATACACACTCAGATAATAACTGTTTCTTCTGCAGGACAAAGGTCGCATTCTGCAGGGAAAACCGTTTTTGCAAGAAAAAGTCTAGATTTTGAAGAAGAAATATCAGATTCTGCAGAACAAAGTTAACATGTCGCAAAATGAAGACCAGTTTCTGCAGAGAAAGATTTGATTCTGCAGAAAAAATATCAGTTTTTGCAGAGTTGGTGTAGCTCAGCATCGAGCCCCCCCCCCCCCCCCTTGGATCAGACGGGCGGGGGGTTGGTGTAGCTCAGCATCGAGCCCCCCCCCCCTTGGATCAGACAGGCGGGGGGTTGGTGTAGCTCAGCATCGAGCCCCCCCCTTGGATCAGACGGGCGGGGGGTTGGTGTAGCTCAGCATCGAGCCCCCCCCCCTTGGATCAGACGGGCGGGGGGTTGGTGTAGCTCAGCATCGAGCCCCCCCCCTTGGATCAGACGGGCGGGGGGTTGGTGTAGCTCAGCATGGGGGAGAAGGAGTGCAGGAAGTTGTTGGACTGAGAGCAGTAGTCCTCCTCTGTGAGAGGCAGCAGGAAGCTGAGGAAGACGAGGAGCAGGAGGAAGATCTGAAATGGAAGAGACACCAGCAGAACCCTCCGGAACCACGAGCTGCAGAACCTCCGGGGAACCGGGTCAGAACGGGAGGAACCGGATCCAGCGCCGCTGAGAAACCTGAAGGAGAGAGAGGTCAGGAACATTACATTCATTTGATTCAATATGTTCTTTTCATTTGATCTGTTTTATTATGTTCTCCTCGTAGCCTGGTGAGGCATCTTGAGAGGACGCTGTTTTAAAGTGTGCTATATAAATGAAATGTATTATTTATTTATTATAATGCACACTATGTTGCAAATATCTGGGTTTTTACTGCACATATTTTACATTTTATTCCATTCTATTTCAATGTAAATACTGCTTTATTTTATTTTACTATATTTTCTTTCAATGTTATTAAAGTTCTTAAAATAGTTCTATCTCTGTTTTTTTAATTCTTGTTTTATTTGTATGTATGCTCCACGAGTTCTATTTCGTCCCTACTGAGGCCAGAGGCGGTGCTTTAAGCACTGGATAGGTCCATCGCGCGCATGCGCAGCTCGAATACCAATACCAACAAAGTCACCTGTGACCCCACGTGACACCGGCTATATCTGCCGGTGTCGTCAGAGGATCTGTTCCTTTTCTTCTTCTCGCTGCGCGAGAGTACCGTGGCTACATTCTTGTAGCCTACAGCGTTCGGTTGGAACGTTTGATCTAAGGATTTCTCTGCAAACAGCTGGCTGCGTGCAGCTTCGCGACTGATCCAGTCGGAGCCGCGGGTTGCTTGCTCGTCCTCCAGGAGCGGTGGCCGGCTGCGCAGAAACTTCGACGGACAGGTTGGTGTCGGCTTGGTCGGTGTATGGCAGTGTCCCCGCTCCCTCTCCCAGCTAAGTTGTCCTGATTGCTGTCTTGTTTGCTATTTGGCTTGAACTTTTTGGTGACGGCAGCGTTTTCGCCCCCTCTCCCAGGAGTTGCCCTTGTTGTGCTCTTTTGTACCTTTTCTGACCGTGGCGTTGTGCCCGAGCTATCATTAGCATTTTGAGTTTCCAGCTTTAGCTGCGTCTCTCGTTCAATTTAGTTAACAGTAGCGCGGCTCAGCCTAACTATGTCGTTGTATTTACTGCTCCTAGTACTAGACTCCTAGCACTAGGATGGGTTAGATGCAGAGAACATCTTCACTGTGTGTGCTGCGTGCTCTGCATGTGTGGCCATTAAAGAGGGTTTCATCCCTCCCTATATTATATTATCGCTAGTGTGCAGCCGTTTGGCCGACACTTTTAAGCACTGGCCACGGTTACGTTTGTAACTACTGTTCTATGCCGTGCTGTTCTCTTCTTTAGAAGCTAATTATCTGGTCTTAACATTTGTGTTTTGACTTGGTCTCGCTTGATTGTTAGCAGCAGCCGCTTGGCTAACACCTTGCATGTACTGTTGAGCTTCATTGTTTTAACTCAACCAGTGAAGGCAGTGTTTTCGCCCCCGCTCCTGGTAGACGTGTTGCTTGATTCTTAGCAGCAGCCGCCCGGCTAAGCTGCCCTGTTAAGCTTCTTTATTTAATCCAGCTAGGTGAAGGCAGTGCTCTCGCTCCCTCTCCCTCTGCTGGTAACGTGGGTGTAGGACATTTACATCCCTCTCTGTGTTCGGCGAGTAGGAGCATTGCTCTACTCTATCCTTTCAGCAGGTAGCTGGTGAAGGCTGTGTTCTCGCACCCGCTCCCGGCTACGCTGCATCTGGCTACCTACAGAATGGCTCATTCATGTAGCGCCTGAATGGCTTCTCTTGAGCCCGAGGACGGCCATGACCGCTGCCCCCCTCTGCCTTGGCCTCGAGCATTTGAGGGAGGGTCTCACGCAAAGCACCTGCATGAACTGTAGCTTCATGCCTCGGGCGCTCAGAGTGGCTAGAGTCGCAGAGGTGGAGCGTCTGGCAGCAGCTCTCTGCAGGGCATGGAGGACGCCTCCATGGCGGCCATTATTCGTGCGGCCCTGGCACGCTTGCAGCTTCAGGTTCCGCAGGCCGACTCGGCTCAGGCTAGCGCCTTCTTCAGGCATAACCCTGCCCGTGTCACTCTCACTGTTCCTCCTTCAGAGGAGTATCTGAGGGAGCTCCATGCATGCTGGAGGGACACCAGGGCCCTCTCCCACTCTGCTGCCATGCAGGATCCGGCGAGGGTGGGGCTGGGTCGCCTGCCATCGCCTCCCCGATTCTGGCTCCTGATGCCAGGTGCCCTTGCCCTCAGTCTAGGGTCACAGACAAGCTGCTCTGTAAAGCCTACGACACAGCGGCACGCACGGGTCGTAATGGGAACTCCCTCTCCCATCTGATGCTGGCTGTCTCTACCTCTCTGCAGCAGGCTCCGGCTGAGCCTTCTTTGCTGGGCCTCAGTGATGCATCACTGCAAGCCTTTGCCCTAATGTCTAGGGAATTGGGACGAGTTATGTCCTTATTGGTGCAGACTCGTCGCCAGGTTTGGCCTGCTCAGTCACCACTGTCGGAGACATGTCCTCCGTAGTGTGCCAGTCGAGCCAGGGGAGCTGTTTGGGGCAGCTGCCCTGTAGGCACTGGAGTGTGCTGCCCAAGCTAGGCGGACCAGGCAGCAACTCTCGGGTCTTTATAGGCCTGTGCCCACTCCCAGCAGGCCCCGGGGCCCCTCTAGCAGCCGCACTCAGCCACCAGCTTACAGTGGTGGTCTGCGCAGGTCCCAGCGGCCCACTCATCCGCCTCCCGGGGGCTTTCGTGCCCCCTGTCGCCGGCCTTCTAGGCGGCCTCGTGCCTCAGAGCCTTACCGGCGCCCTCCAGGGGGCTCCGGAGGCCGGGGGGCTAGGCCCCGAAGTCTCGGGGCCAGTCGTCGGCTGCTTTCCCAGCAGCAGCTCAGTTACTGGGCTGTCTGGACTTCCGACCCTTGGGTGGTTTTCACCTTAACTCAGGGGTACAAACCGCAGTTCCGGCCCCTAGCCTTCGGCCGGGTCAAAATGACAGTTATCAGCGATCCGGCAGAGGCCTTAGCTCTGGCCCAAGAGTTGTCCGTCCTCTTGGCCAAGGGCGCAATCGAGCCAGTAGACCCTCTGCTCAGCCCAGGGGGTTCTACTCG
The DNA here is from genome assembly GCA_031216635.1 of Dissostichus eleginoides. Taxonomy (NCBI): domain Eukaryota; kingdom Metazoa; phylum Chordata; class Actinopteri; order Perciformes; family Nototheniidae; genus Dissostichus; species Dissostichus eleginoides. Next base: position 34,004,034 of record CM062275.1, read on the forward strand.
GCGTACTTTCTCGTGAGCAAGAAAGTCGGCGGATTTCGCCTGATCTTGGACCTCAGAGGAATCAACAGATTCCTGAAGGTGCTGCCATTCCATATGCTGACCACAGCACATGCACAGGGGGTCAACCACGGACTTGAGGGATGCCTACTTCCACGTGCCGGTTGCATCTCACCACCGGAAGTTCTTGAGGTTTGCCTTTCAGGGCAAACTATCACTGCTATCGTGCTATCACACTATCAGTTCCGGGTGCTTCCCTTTTGGTCTCTTCCTCTCTCCAAAGGTGTTCACCAGGGTCGTGGCAGCAGCTCTCGCACCCCTGCAAGCACAGGGCGCGAAGGTCCTGCCGTATTTAGACGACTGGCTACTCTGCGCGCCATCCCGGTCTCAAGTGGTCCAGGATACGGCGCGCCTTTTATCTCACGTAGCCTGGTTGGGCCTAACAGTGAGCACCGGGAAGAGTTGCCTGGACCCTTCCCAACAGGTCACTTACCTGGGGATGGTCCTAGACTCGGTCGCCATGAGAGCCTACCTGACACCTCGTCGCGTGTACGACATTTCCCACCTTCTTCCCATCTTCAGGCCGGGCAAGATGGTGCCTTATATTCAGTTCCTCCGGCCCTTGGGTGGACTGACGGCTGCCTCAGCCGTTGTGCCCTTAGGCCTGCTGTCATTGCGCCCCATGCAGATGTGGCTGAACAGCCTTCACTTGGACGCCAAGTGGCACAGGCACAGAAGAGTCAGGGTGTCTCAGCGGTGCCTCCACTCTCTGTCAAGCTGGAGGGACAGGGCCTATCTTCTGATGGGCGTGCCCATGGGCGCAATCCAATCCCGCCGGGAGACTGTCACCGTAGGTGCATGTCTCTCAGGGTGGGGTGCAGTGCAGCAGGGCAGGTTTGCACAGGTCGGTGTCCCTCTTCCTGAGAGGGGCTTTACCGCAGCATCCCCCTAGGACCCCGAGGGCTCCGGCTTGGGACCTGCCCCTACTGCCGGATGCCCTATCATCTCCTCCCTTCGAGCCCCTGGCCCAGGTGGGGCTTAAGTGGCTGTCCACGAAGGCAGCATTTCTGCTTGCCATAGCCTCAGGGAAGCGAGTTGGGGAGTTGCATGCCCTCTCCGTAAGCGACACATGCCCGAGGTGGGACTCTCAGGTGTTGCCCTTTGGGCAAATGTGGCATTCCTGCCCAAGGTACTCCCACAAACCCACTTCAATCAGCCTGTCCAGCTGGCACGCTTTGACATTCAGGAGAACGGCACGTCAGAGTTGCTGTGCCCTGTGGGTGCCCTGAGGGCGTATATCGATGCTACTGCCTGTATACGGCAGTCGGAGCAGCTCTTCGTTTGCCATGGCGGCACTAAAAGACGTTGGGCCCTCTAAACAGCGGCTGCCCCACTGGGTGGTCGATACCATCTCACATGCCTATGAGGCCAGTGGCCCCTGCCATCAGGGTTGAGATGCCACCTACAAGGAGCATCTCAATATCTTGGGCTGCCCTGAGAGGGGCGCCCCTGGAGACCATCTGCGCCGTGGCGTCGTGGGCGTCTTCTGGCACATTCTCCAGGTTTTATCGGGTTAATGTCGCCACTCCCCATCCTTTGGGCGTGGTCCTTTTGCCGAGCTCCGCTGCTCCCAGTAGTGAGCAAGGGCTTGGATTCTTCATGACATGGTTGGTATAAGTCATCCAGTGCTTAAAGCACCGCCTCTGGCGGTCAGTAGGGACGAAATAGAACGATGGTTACGTCTGTAACTACGGTTCTATGAGTCCCGGATGACCGCCAGAGTATCCTGTCATTCAGAATTCTTGTGTGCTCGCGAGAAGATTCTGGGAACAGATCCTCTGACGACACCGGCAGATATAGCCGGTGTCACGTGTGTCACAGGTGACTTTGTTGTTATTTGTACTCGAGCTGCGCATGCGCGATGGACATATCCAGTGCTAAAGCACCGCCTCTGGCGGTCATCCGGGACTCAGAACCGTAGTTACAGACGTAACTATCGTTTTAGATCATCTCTTGATTATGGAAGTGTTTCCGAGCCAGGTACAGAGGAGGAGGAGTTATTCATTTATTTATGATTATTTATTAGAGTACATTAGAAATATCCTGAATAATTCAGATTGTCAAAAATATATTTGAAATGTAAAAAATGAAGTCGTAAATATTACGAAGAAAAAGTAGAAAACTATTAACGTTAACGAATAAACCCAAAGTTTGACTTTATTCTCGATATTAGGCGATTATTTATTTATAATTATTTACTTCCAAAATGCAAGAATTTTTCACTTTTTGTCAACATTTACAACTTTATTATTAATATTTCGGTCTACACCGACTAACATGGGTTTTACTGTAGCTGAGTTACTTTCTAAAATGCGGAGCCGGGCTTCTATGGCAGGTGAGACACTTATAGAGATACTCTGTACAGGTGAGACACTTATAGAGACAGTCTGTACAGGTGAGACACTGATAGAGACAGTCTGTACAGGTGAGACACTTATAGAGACACTCTGTACAGGTGAGACACTTATAGAGACAGTCTGTACAGGTGAGACACTTATAGAGACAGTCTGTACAGGTGAGACACTTATAGAGACAGTCTGTACAGGTGAGACACTTATAGAGACAGTCTGTACAGGTGAGACACTGATAGAGACAGTCTGTACAGGTGAGACACTTATAGAGACAGTCTGTACAGGTGAGACACTTATAGAGACAGTCTGTACAGGTGAGACACTGATAGAGACAGTCTGTACAGGTGAGACACTTATAGAGACAGTCTGTACAGGTGAGACACTTATAGAGACAGTCTGTACAGGTGAGACACTTATAGAGACAGTCTGTACAGGTGAGACACTTATAGAGACAGTCTGTACAGGTGAGACACTGATAGAGACAGTCTGTACAGGTGAGACACTGATAGAGACAGTCTGTACAGGTGAGCGTTAGCGTTAGCTTACAGACAGCGAGGCGAGGAGACGCAGCGATTAGAAACAGCCTCGTAAAAAGTTTAGTTTCGATTTATTAAAGCGGGGAGTTAGGGAAATAAGTTCATTTGGTTTCCTGCGGAGAGCTGGGAAATGCTAAGCTAGGCTAACTTGGCTTCCTATTGCCAAGTTAGCCTAGCTTAGCATTTATCAGCTGTTACAGAAAGAAAACAAATAATTGTCATTGATTTACATTTTTATATTAGACCGAATGTGAATTTAGTTTTTAGTTCTGAGATTACAATCGAAATTCTGAAAGAAGTCAAAAAGTCAAAATATGTAAAAGACTCTAAAGTCTGAGTAAACAACAAAATATGAAAAAGACTCTAAAGTCTGAGTAAACAACAAAATATGAAAAAGTAAAAATTGTGAACAAAAATGTAAAAACTCAGAAAAATTCAGAAAAAGGTCAAAATTCTGAGGAAAAAAATGTAAAATCTGAAGAAAGATCTAGAGAGAATTCCCAGTTAACCTCTTCCACACTTTTGTAATATATTTAGAATCATGTCTATATTTTTCTGTTTTCTGCGGTGACATCAATATTTCTGAGTATCAAATAAATAAGAATATTTAATCTAAATCAGAAGTTGAGTTTCTAAAGGGAGATCTGCGGGAACAATGTTTTAGCTTCTTCCTGGGAGTTAGACATGTTTTGTACAGAGGGCAATTTATACAAAACATTTTGAAGTGCATGCACTCTAAAGGTGACTTCATACACACTCGTTTGACTAGAGACAGACTTTTAATATATTTTACAGGATTTTAGTGTTTTCTCTGCAGAAATGTCCTCAGACAGTAACAAGTGTTTCTACTAATGTGACTCCAGGAGTGCATGGACATGAATGAGCTTCACCTCTGACCATGTGACAGATGGAGACCTGAGACTGACCAATGACAGACTGACGGGGGGGGGGTAGTTGGTGATAAAGCAGCAGCAGAAGAAGAAATGACACACACACACACACACACACACACACACACACAGCAGCCTGAGCATTGTTCATTGCAGACATTTCCCGGCTTTTCAAAGAAAGTGTGTGTGGGGTTAGAATCTGCAGGTCTGTTATGAAGCAGACGACGAAGAGGAGGAGGAGCTCTTCCTCACTGCGAGCTACACACAGATGATCATGGAACCCCACCAGCATGAGCAGAAACATGAGCACTACAAATGTGTTTCAGGTGCATCATGGGAGGTTGAGTTCTATGATCTTGTGCTAGGTGCTAGGAACCAACAGAAAGGTACCTGTGGGGGGGGGCTCCCGGCTGTGACACACTACTATCGCCCCGCTGCTGTTTGCAATGAACAGGTGGTGAGGGAGGGTAAAAGAAAGAAAGAATGTTTCAGTCGATGGAGAGAAATCCCAAAATGAAAGAAGAGCAGCAACAAAATCATGAGGACGATTTTGTGACAGAAATCTGGCTTTTTTTTCTGTCCAGACATTCATAAAGCAGCAACATGCTAACTCAACCTGATGCTAAATACATGATAACATCCTAACTCAACCTGATGCTAAATACATGATAACATGCTAACTCAACCTGATGCTAAATACATGATAACATGCTAACTAAACCTGATGCTAAATACATGATAACATGCTAACTCAACCTGATGCTAAATACATGATAACATGCTAACTAAACCTGATGCTAAATACATGATAACATGCTAACTCAACCTGATGCTAAATACATGATAACATGCTAACTCAACCTGATGCTAAATACATGATAAGATGCTAACTAAACCTGATGCTAAATACATGATAACATGCTAACTAAACCTGATGCTAAATACATGATAACATGCTAACTCAACCTGAGGCCTGTACGACGAAGCCGGATGTTCTCTTAGCGAGCTAACTTCAGGTAAACTCTGGGTTTCCGGTCCTACGACGCTGGTTCTCTTCCTAGCGGGCTAGATCTCCATGGTAACTTATGCTGAACGGCTAGCCTGGTCCGGAGCAGGTTAGGTTCCAGGATAAGAGATCAACTCAGTGAAAGCACCGCCTGCTGACCAATCAGAGCTCAGTGTGCGGAGTTGAAAGCGATCAAGTCATATTACAGGAGAAAGGAAATACAGAGAAACTGCCGTCGCAGGAAAGACGGCCGGCAAAAATCACCGACTGTGTGAACGTGAACATGAATAGAATATCACCTCCCATCTTCAGAGCAATCTGACTATTATAACATTAGCGTTAAGAAAGCTAACTTAAAGTGGACCTATTATGCTATATTGGAAAAATATATTGTAGGGCCATACCTATACAAAACATGTCTGTGAAACAGATCCCCCGTGCAGCCATGCCTCAAACTGCTCAAACCCCTCTATTCCAGCCCTGTTAGAGAAACGCGGATCTTGGGTCCTTAGCTTGAAAAAAGAAAGAAGAGGAGGCGGAGCTAATGCCCGATCAGAATTCTACCGGAGATAAAGTTAAATTCTGCTGTGATAAAACGCCATCCTGTTCTAAACCACATCAAGGATTATTTCTGAAACAGTATGGAGCTCAAATGCTTTTTCTCTTGCGGGTTTATCACAAGGTGAGTTCCTTTTTTTATTTCCTGCTTTTTAAACACATGTGCTCTCCAGTACAGGTTAGCTCTGAGTGTTAGCGAGGCTTGCTAATGTAAACAAAGATGAGATTACGTCCAAAACACGTCAGGCATTGTTTCTGATGGCAATTTTCGGTGGGTCCACTGCCGATTTGACGTCATATCGGCGTCATATCGGCAGCAAGTCTGTATCCGCTCGTTGTACCCCTGTTTTTAAAAGATTTGGGTACGGAGGAAAAGAGAAAGGGTTTTATTTTCCGACGCTGCGTGAGTTCCCCGACACACCGGGGACACATGTTGATGTATAAAAGACATCACAAAGTGCATTTTGCATGATAGGTCCCCTTTAAATATCTGCCACAACATAAGTAACCGGATCAAAGTAACATTACGTACAGTCCGCGGCACTGTGAGTGCAGACGTGGATGTGTCCCATTATCATTCATATCACATCATAATGTATCATATATCTCCTTATCTGAGTCAGCTGAGCCGGATCTGGCCGTGCAACACCCACAGTGTCACATACTGTATGCAGAAGGATTATTTGAAGCAACACATTAAGTTGACGAAACACTCGAGTCAAATGTAATTAAAGTCAGATCGTGTCTTAGACGGGGCAGTGATATCATAAACCTGTTAATGGACGCATTCAAACACTTGTTCTGTTACCAGCTGTATTCACCTCGCAGGTGCAGCTATGTGGCTTTGATCCTGGATCAAGTGTTTAAGTCATGGATGTTTAAAGTTTAACTTCTTCATATTTGTCTAATATTATAGTTACTTTTCATTCAGGAAGTATGACGCTGCGCTGTCAGTGCGCTTCTCCATGTTTGTGATTGGTCAAATGTTGCTAACCCCGCCCCTTTCATGTGAACGCGCTCCTAACTAGATAGGACAAAGCTGGCTCGAGCGATCCACTTGATAACCCGCGTCGTAGGACCGCTTAGCGAGAGCGCGTTTGTTTTGGATTAGGCCAACCGGCTAACTCAAATATCCAGGTTATGTTGAACCGGCTTCGTCGTACAGGCCTCTGATGCTAAATACATGATAACATGCTAACTCAACCTGATGCTAAATACATGCTAACTCAACCTGATGCTAAATACATGATAACATGCTACACATATATTGCTCTCTCATGCCTGCAGCCTGCAATATGAACCTAATAAAGTCATGCTTTCTGCGTCACCTAATAACATTGATCAGTTTCATGACAGCCAGTGTTCCTGAGAGACACAGGAAGAGGACACTAGAGGAGAGGCTGTAGGGAAGTCTTTCTCTTTAAGTGGGAGAGAAACAAGTGACAGAACTAAAAGAAGGAGGAGGAAATAAAGAGTCAGAAATAAAGGAGTCTCCAGATTTCTTGCAGGGTTTTGCTGTGGGAACACACCACATGCAAGAGAAGGAGAGAGTTGAGAGGGAGGTGAGGAGGTGAGGAGGTGACGATGGATATGTTGTTCACAGGGACTTTGTCTTGGAGCACATGTTAGATCTATTTGTTGAGTATTTAATCTGAGTTTCTGGAGGTGGAGCGTGCAGAGGAAGGCGGTACGTTACCGATCGGTGGTGGCTCGGTGTGCTGCGTCCTGAGACCGGACTCAGAGAACCAGACGTGTCCAGATCATCTGCAGAGGACCAGGAGGACAGGTCCTAAAGAGAGAGAGAGAGAGAGAGATATCAGACAAGAGGACAGTTCCTAAAGACAGAGAGAGAGAGAGACATCAGATATCAGACAGGAAGGAGGGCCCCTAAAATCACAGGATCATCAGATCCAGATCAATCTATTAGCACGAGGTAAGTTCCATCATCCTGGAAGGTGGCCACGCTGACACCGATCTTTAAATCTGGGGATAAGGCAATGATGTCCAATTATAGACCAATCAGCATCCTCCCCTGTGTCTCTAAAGGCCCTGACACTCCAAGCAGTCACCAGAGGACTCGCCGTGTTCTCCTGCGTCTTGGCCGTGTGTCGCACTGGAACGCACCGCAAAGACTTCAGCCGAGCACGTACGAACTGCGCATGCGTGAGTGGCAATAACTCTCCTTACCAGCAGGCGGCGGTAGTGTGTATTCGTCATTCAAAAGAGGCAACAACCGGAAGACAGAGAAGAAGAACAGACTGCGTGATATAAACAAACAACAGATAGCGTGTGCGTTCCATTTTCACTCTCGTCCATGGAAAACATGTTTCGTGCGGTCCTGGAGCGATCAGCCATTGGACCGAGGAGATGAAAAGGAATAGCCGTCTGTGTGTGTGCCTTCTTAAATCGTTTGTTTACGTCCATCACTTCCGTCTCGCTTCTCATGCACTGATTCGCTAGCTGAACAGCCAATCAGAGTGATTTCTTTGGCCGACTGCCTGTGGCCGACGAATCGGCCATGCGTCAGCCATGAAAGGCCAAATAAGGCGTGTCACGGCCGACGGTGCGGGACACACCAAATTGAGTTTGGGCGACAGGGCACGCTTCGTCGTCCGACTAACGAAAACGGCCGATTTCGGCCTGGTGTGTCAGGGCCTGAGAGGTAGCTGAGAAATGGGTGTCAAAACTAATCACCAAACATTTAGACAAAGGTTCCGCTCCACTCCACCCAATGGTTTGGTTTCCGTGCTCCCCACTCCACTGAGACAGCTAACTGTCTTTGTGGAAAAGGTTAAATGTATGTTGGACACGAGCCCATATGTAGGTGCTGTCTTCCTAGATCTCAGGAAGGCTTTTGACACAGTTGACCACCAAGTGCTCCTTACAAAGCTGACTCATTTCAATGCAAATGTATGCCGATGATGCGGTCATCTTTGTACACGGGAAAATGACTGAAATGATCTCATCTTGTCTCCCAAATGCTTTGGACAAAGTTCAACACTGGCTGAACAACATTTGCTTACAGTTAAATGCAAAAAAAAAAATTCATTCACAAAAAACACGCTGGACGCTGCACTAGGTCAGAAACCAGAGGAGACTGTGAGGTCCACCGCAGACGGACCACTTTGGGACAAAATGTCCTCTCCATTAAAGGCAGCTCGTTGTGGAATAGCCTCCCAGCTGAGACACGGGATTGTCCCACTCTCAATAGCTTCAAAGGTCAACTCAGAGAATGGATGAGAAACAACCAGACGTGCAATCACCGCTAAATGCTCTTTAACTCAGGGGTCTCTCCTCTTCTTTAACTCAGGGGTCTCTCCTCTTCTTTAACTCAGGGGTCTCTCCTCTTCTTTAACTCAGGGGTCTCTCCTCTTCTTTAACACAGGGGTCTCTCCTCTTCTTTAACTCAGGGTATCTCCTCTTCTTTAACACAGGGTCTCTCCTCTTCTTTAACTCAGGGGTCTCTCCTCTTCTTTAACACAGGGGTCTCTCCTCTTCTTTAACTCAGGGGTCTCTCCTCTTCTTTAACTCAGGGGTCTCTCCTCTTCTTTAACTCAGGGGTCTCTCCTCTTCTTTAACTCAGGGTCTCTCCTCTTCTTTAACACAGGGGTCTCTCCTCTTCTTTAACTCAGGGGTCTCTCCTCTTGCCCTTTACATGTCGTAGCTGCTACATTGTGCTGCCAGGTGGTAAATACTTGTATGTGCTGCTCATGCTCTTTCTGCATATCATGTATTTGTTGTTGCTCTCTTTATAAATGTCATGTTCTTATATGTTGTGTGTCAGGGACTACGGATGGAAATGAGCTCAAAGCTAAAATCAGGCATATTTACACTTGAAGCATTATTTGTCCTAAGTGTTCATCAATGTGCATTGCCCCTGTTCAAATAAACCATTCAATGAAATGTAAAAAAAGGTGTACAGGAAGTGCAGGTGAGTAATGTCGTGTTAAATTTTCATATAATCAGTTAAATAAAATATATAGATTATGTCTTATACTCTGTTAAAGTGCCAGTGAAGTGCATTTTTTTGCGCCAAAATGAAATGGCAGTTTCATTTCTTACATATAATTGTACCTGTTCATGGCTAAAATAATTTTTTAGGAAGTGCGAGGGACGAGATAAACATCGCAAATTTTTCAGAGTCTGAGCCTACCGCTGCTGCAGACGATAGCGGCTGTGACGTCACAAGATTGGCCCAGTTGTGATTGTAAACATGGCGGAGACTTCGGAAAGTGATACTGGTGCGAGAGAAATGAGTGATTTTGACAGCTTTTCGGACAGGATAGATGAGGAAAGTGGCCATGGAAGTCAATTTAGTTGAGGACAATATTTTGTCATAGATCTAGAGTAGATCTACACACAGGATTGGCCATCACCTGATCATACATTCATCTGTTCATAGCATGATGCAACATTCATGTTCACATGCAGTGTTGTGCTAGTTACTGAAAACCAGTAACTAGTTACAATTACTAGTTACTTCACTACTTACACCAAAAAGTAATGCGTTACTGTGAAAAGTAACTTTTTAGTTACTTAAAAAAGGGCACCCATTAATGCCCTTATACTGTAGCCTTCATTTCAGTACTGTTATTGCATCGGAGAATAATACAACCTGTTGATCAACTTGACATGCATTTGCATCACTGAACTCTGCTAAGCAATGTGTCTATACAAACACAAACACAAAGATATGTTTCAAAGTGCCAATCCAGCCGCTGTTGCTTAGGTGGAGGTGGAGTGGCGTCGGATGAGTCTGGGTCTGTGGTCTTAGCTACTAGCTTCGTCCCAGCATGTTGTTTCTGCAGATGTTTCAACAGATTTTAATTGCTGTTTTGGGCAGTCGATAGGATCTTTGACCCGCCAAGACACAACTTACATTTAACTAAAACGTTCTTTTCTTTGTGCTCGACAAAAGTGAAATAGTGAGAATATCTCCAGGCGGAGAAACTCGACTTGAGCTCTGCCGCCGCCATGATAGTCTTGTTAGTAGACACAAACACAGTGGCCTTTATTTTTCATAAACAATCTACGAATCTACGAAACAATAACACCAGCCACTCACCTTCATCTTTTGGTAACAGAAACATCGCCACTTCGGCAGAATTGACATTACCACAGCCAGCGGCAATGCATCGCTTCCCGTGTGTTTTTCCTCCCTTTTTCTTCACTGTCGCCTCCATTGTCAGGTTTCCTCGATTGGCAATCACTTCCAGTCGACTGCGAAACACTTTCCAATAAAATACTCGCTCAAAAACGTTGGTAAATTCCACTTTGAAACAGAGACAAAATGAACGGTGGTGAATGTAAACACTTCGGCTGAGCCCATCTTCTGACGTCACGCAGTAGATCGCAAGCCACGCCCACGAAGGCTGAGGTTTCCCAGCGGAAAATTCCAACTCGTCAAATTCGTTGCTATTCCAACATCTTTTATATGGGTTCCAATGGACAATTTTGGTCATTACTATACGTATTAGCATAACAGATCATGCACCGGCGCACACTTCACTGGGTCTTTAAATTGTAGTTTTAGTCCTATATGTGTTTAACAGAGACATATGTTTAGGATGTACTTTTCAGGAAGTGCAAAAGGTGGATTTGGACTGGAGGGTTTAATGATGGAATGTTTAGATGATGCCTAAGAGACTGTAAGGGTGGGACCAGTTGGATATTTTCTCTCTAATATACAGAGAGACTGTAAGGGTGGGACCAGTTGGATATTTTCTCTCTAATATACAGAGAGACTGTAAGGGTGGGACCAGTTGGATATTTTCTCTCTAATATACAGAGAGACTGTAAGCAGAACTTCTTTCTCCTCTGAGGATGAAGCTGCTCTGTTCCTGCATTTCAGATCCATATCACTTTATATTGACTTTCTTTATTACTTTATTAAATAGAACAAAAGATAAACTTTGTCCATGAATCATGTATCAGTTTCTCAGGAGCAGAGGTCGCGTTAACCGAATATTTTCCGTCTGTGACGGAATTTTTCCAAGAATGACGGAAAAATCTGAAAGCAGTCCGTCATTTTGACAGATTAGAACACAACTCGGAACAGCGCCAAAATGTCCACCAGCGGCCCACATTATATTACATCCTTAGTGGCCAGGTAGACTGAGGGCGATTTACTGTACTCTACTGTAACTATTATTTAGTAATTCACACCCCTGTCCAGTTGGTGGCGAGTGTGTGCATATTAAGTAGCTATTGTCTAGTCTTGTATTTGACCTCGTTGATTACCTCGTTGTTTAACCGGCTTTAGCAATCGCAAAATGTCACGGCAGCTGAGTGTCCGAAGCTTTTTTAATAAGCCCAGTAATTGTGATGGTGTGGATAAACGAGGTGAAAAAAGAGGGATTGATGCAGTGGAGGATGAAGGACAAGCCAGTAAGACTAAAACTGACAACGTTCAGCCTGCAGCAGAGGGACAAGCGAGTGGCAAGGAGTTGAAGCGGGAGTACCGGGTTCAGTGGGAGCAAGAGTTTAAGTGGCTGAGGAGGGAAGATGGCAAAATGTTTTTTGCCATCTCCCTTGATGCGTTTGACTGAGCACAAGCGGGCACCAGTTCCAGTTTAAATCCATGCGGCCCAGGAGGAAGAGTTCAGGCTAGGCTACAGCAGGTCAATTGAGTTGTTCTTGTAAATGTTTTGTTCATATTTTAATTGTAATTGTCTCATTTCAAACAATGGCAATCATTCATACTCGTGTTGACATGAAAAGTGACCGCACGGTCGGAGTCTCTGTTCATCTTTTTTTTTCTCCATGTCCTTAAAAGTTCTGTATGAATCATTAAAAAAAGGAATGAATGAACATGTGCTGCTTAGTACCCAAACATAAATATTAAATATGTCTCATCATTAAAACATGAAAAATAAAATTACGGGTAATAATGGATTATGACGGAAATTTTACGATCCTGTCCGTCAAAATGACGGACAACGAAAAAGTCTAACGCAACCACTAATCAGGAGGCTCAGGTGAGTGTCCCAGCTGGATTAATACAGGTCCATCTCATCTTGTACCTGCTGGCTGCTGCTGATCTCCAGGACCCTGCTGATCTCCCTCAGGTCTCTCGTCACCTCCTTCAGCAGCAGCTTCAGACGGTTCCCGATCACGTGCACTTTCTCTTTGGCCTCCAGACAGTCGCTGCCCTGAGCGTGCACGAGCAGCTGCAGAGACATGTCCTGCAGAGAGGACACCTTCAGCTGGGAGTCCAGCAGCTCCTGGCGGATCACCTGGGGGACACACATTCAGAAAGTTATTCTGGATATGTGTTACTCTACTTTAGTCCTGCTCCTGTGCTTCAAATCTGAGAGTATCTGTTCAAAATCCACTCAAACAAACCTCCTGCAGGTAGAGTGTGCAGTGCATCAGCTGTTCTGTTGTTACTGCTATGCATTGAATACAATATGAAATATCTTATATAAAAGGGTCAGTAAAGGGTGGTGTGGTTTCAGTACCGTGAGGGTCTTGTGGTGCAGATGTTGTGTTACCGTGAGGGTCTTCTGGTGCAGATGTTGTTGGGTTAGATGTAGTTTCAGTACCGTGAGGGTCTTGTGGTGCAGATGTTTTGTTACCGTGAGGGTCTTGTGGTGCAGATGTTGTGTTACCGTGAGGGTCTTGTGGTGCAGATGTTGTGTTACCGTGAGGGTCTTGTGGTGCAGATGTTGTGTTACCGTGAGGGTCTTGTGGTGCAGATGTTGATGGGTTAGATGTAGTTATAGTACCGTGAGGGTCTTGTGGTGCAGATGTTGTGTTACCGTGAGGGTCTTGTGGTGCAGATGTTGATGGGTTAGATGTAGTTATAGTACCGTGAGGGTCTTGTGGTGCAGATGTTGTGTTACCGTGAGGGTCTTGTGGTGCAGATGTTGTGTTACCGTGAGGGCCTTGTGGTGGTCCTGCAGGGTCTCCCCCCCGGGTCCAGGGGCAGCAGCTGGTTCCTCCTCGGTCGATGTTCTCCAGCCAGAGCAGCAGGCCGTGGCTCATCTCGTGGAAGTCCTGAGGAGACACGATGCAGGGCGTGTTTCACTTCCTTTCACAGGGTCAGGTCAGGGTTATAATGTGAGAACACACCAATCAAATGTCTCCTCCAAAGTCACATGAGCACGCCAGCACCGGGTGGAACATTCTGTGGTCCTGACATTTGTTAATCTATCTGTTTCCTGTCTGACTGATGACAGTATTCACCTGACACTGCATGAGCGCCCCTGCAGGCCGGCCCTCCACTCCTCCAGCGCCCCCCCAGCCGCTCCAGCTGTTGTTCATGTCCTTCAGTCGGGCCGTCAGCTCCCGGCTCTCCTCGCTGTCGGATGCAGGAACTCTGAGCTGCACAGGTTCACCGACAGAACGATGGCTTTACGCTTATCGTACGCCTTCTGCAGCTCCTAAACACACACACACACACACACACACACACACACACAGATGATATGTTATATATTGTTTACATCCCAGACGGTGTGAAAATACACTTCAATGATAATAAAAGCGTATAAAAAGTGGGCTACTGATGAGCCAAGAGGTTCCGACGGAGGGAGAGTGGACGATTCATGAGATATATGTAATGAAAAGTTGACATATGAGACTACAGAGTGAAACGCTTGAGAGGAGGTGGAAGGGATGGAGGGATTTAGTTTAGCTTAAAATAGGAGGATTGCTGAATGACTGTTGAAGAGATAAATATCCCTGATGGGATGTCTTTTCTGTTCTTATTTGTCTTTGCTCTTTTTTTTGTTTATGCGTAAGTCTGTTTGTTTTTCTGCGAGTGTTGTTTCTATGTTTGTTAACCTGTAAAGAAAGGAAAATAGAAGGATAATGACAGTATGCAGTACCTAGAGCTTGTGGATGTTTTCTATATCTCACACCTTTAATATATGCCTAGAAACAGTATAATAGGAGACCTTTAAAGCATCCGAACAGGGGTACCTTGAGCTTGTGGATGCGCTGCTGGATGTCCTGGATGTCTGAGCTGACCTCCAGCCTCCTCTGCTGCTGCAGCTCCTCCTCCGCCCCCCCCAGCCAGCTGCACACCTTCAGCAGGTCTGAGGTCAGCTGCTGCTCCTGCTGCTGGCTCTGCTTCCTGCGCAGCTGCCGGCTGGCGTCCTGCGCCTGCAGCAGCTCCCAGCGCTCGATCACACCTGCAGGAACACACACATTTACTCTCAGTTCAACTTGAATCTGTGCACTGGCAAACAGATTTACTGTCAATGCATCAAACTGTCCTGTACAACAACAGATTTACTGAGAGGTGTGTCTGCAGTATTATCACATGTATCTGCAGTATTATCACATATATCTGCAGTATTATCACATATATCTGCAGTATTATCACATATATCACATGTATCTGCAGTATTATCACATATATCTGCAGTATTATCACATGTATCTGCAGAATCTATATAGTAGTACTGCAGAATACTCACCAGAGGTCTGGGACTCTGAGCTGGGGTCTATCAGTCCGGCCCCCCCCTCCTCTTCCTCCTTCAGCTCGCAGCCCATCTTCCTCACCGTGTCGATGGAGCCGCGACACTCCCCCAGCAGACGCATCTGAGGAGCAATACTAACTTATTACAATAAATACATTCAATACATCCTTACATTAGAGCTAAATACGTTCAATACATCTTTACATTAGAGCTAAATACGTTCAATACATCTTTACATTAGAGCTAAATACGTTCAATACATCCTTACATTAGAGCTAAATACGTTCAATACATCCTTACATTAGAGCTAAATACATCCTTACATTAGAGCTAAATACATCCTTACATTAGAGCTAAATACGTTCAATACATCCTTACATTAGAGCTAAATACATCCTTACATTAGAGCTAAATACATCCTTACATTAGAGCTAAATACATCCTTACATTAGAGCTAAATACGTTCAATACATCCTTACATTAGAGCTAAATACGTTCAATACATCCTTACATTAGAGCTAAATACATCCTTACATTAGAGCTAAATACATCCTTACATTAGAGCTAAATACATCCTTACATTAGAGCTAAATACGTTCAATACATCCTTACATTAGAGCTAAATACATCCTTACATTAGAGCTAAATACATCCTTACATTAGAGCTAAATACGTTCAATACATCCTTACATTAGAGCTAAATACGTTCAATACATCCCTACATTAGAGCTAAATACGTTCAATACATCCCTACATTAGAGCTAAATACATCCTTACATTAGAGCTAAATACATCCTTACATTAGAGCTAAATACATCCTTACATTAGAGCTAAATACGTTCAATACATCCCTACATTAGAGCTAAATACATCCTTACATTAGAGCTAAATACGTTCAATACATCCCTACATTAGAGCTAAATACATCCTTACATTAGAGCTAAATACGTTCAATACATCCCTACATTAGAGCTAAATACATCCTTACATTAGAGCTAAATACATCCTTACATTAGAGCTAAATACATCCTTACATTAGAGCTAAATACGTTCAATACATCCCTACATTAGAGCTAAATACATCCTTACATTAGAGCTAAATACGTTCAATACATCCCTACATTAGAGCTAAATACATCCTTACATTAGAGCTAAATACGTTCAATACATCCCTACATTAGAGCTAAATACATCCCTACATTAGAGCTAAATACATCCTTACATTAGAGCTAAATACGTTCAATACATCCCTACATTAGAGCTAAATACATCCTTACATTAGAGCTAAATACATCCTTACATTAGAGCTAAATACGTTCAATACATCCTTACATTAGAGCTAAATACGTTCAATACATCCTTACATTAGAGCTAAATACGTTCAATACATCCTTACATTAGAGCTAAATACATCCCTACATTAGAGCTAAATACATCCCTACATTAGAGCTAAATACATTTGGCTGTGAAATAAATTCCTAAATAATGCATTAAGTAAATAAACAAGGAGAACATCCGCTCTCATGGATCAGAGTTAGAGATAACGTACGTATCCCAGGTACGAGGCGTCCTGATCGGCTCCACTCAGCGGGGGGGCGTCTGCAGAGGCTGCCTCTCCTGCACACACACACACACACACACACACACACACACACACACACACACACTGATCAGATTGTATAAAACACACACTGTGTCATAACTTCAAACATCTCTAGGACCCAGGAGAGGAGGCGTTCAGACAGAGGAGCAGATCTGATTCTTTCAGATTCAGGTTATATAACCAGCTTCTGAACAAAGACCTGTTTTAGCATCAATTCAAACTATTTCATGTTATTATAACTATTGATGCTTTCCAGAACAGATCCTGTGTTTCCTTCGCTCTGTGTGGACGAGCCTCAGAGTGACAGTTTCCTGTGAACAGATCTGCAGACGTGTTCACAGAAACACACACACACACAACACAACACACACACACACACGGGAGGTTAGCTACAGCCACACTGCAAACCAACGAAGAAGAAGAAGCCGTTGAGGCTGAGTGAGGCTGCGTCCCATTCCACAGGGAGGGATTGGGATGGAGCCTAAACCCCGGGGTTAGGAAGTGTCCAGAAACAAAGGGAAATCAAAGTGTGTGTGTGTGTGTGTGTGTGTGGTGTGTGTGTGTGTGTGTGTGTGTGTGTGTGTGTGTGTGTCTGTGTCCAGAGGAAAAACAGAGAAATCAAAGTGTGTGTGTGTGTGTGTCCAGAGAGAAACACAGAGAAATCATAGTGTGTGTGTGTGTGTGTGTGTGTGTATGTGTGTGTGTGTGTGTCCAGAGAGAAACACAGAGAAATCATAGTGTGTGTGTGTGTGTGTGTCCAGAGAGAAACACAGAGAAATCATAGTGTGTGTGTGTGTGTGTGTGTGTGTGTATGTGTGTGTGTGTGTGTCCAGAGAGAAACACAGAGAAATCAAAGTGTGTGTGTGGTGTGTGTGTGTGTGTGTGTGTGTGTGTCCAGAGAGAAACAGAGAAATCAAAGTGTGTGTGTCCAGAGAAACACAGAGAAATCAAAGTGTGTGTGTCCAGAGAAACACAGAGAAATCAAAGTGTGTGTGTGTGTGTCCAGAGAAACACAGAGAAATCAAAGTGTGTGTCCAGAGAAACACAGAGAAATCAAAGTGTGTGTGTGTGTGTGTGTGTCCAGAGAAACACAGAGAAATCAAAGTGTGTGTGTGTGTGTGTGTCCAGAGAAACACAGAGAAATCAAAGTGTGTGTGTGTGTGTCCAGAGAAACACAGAGAAATCAAAGTGTGTGTGTGTGTGTCCAGAGAAACAGAGAAATCAAAGTGTGTGAGACTCCATGCTGCTTCCTACCAGAGGAGGACCTCAGAGTTTGCTCAGTAACTCTAACAAAGGCCTCGGGGCTCTCTGGGATCTCTACATCTGCAAAATACACATTTACAGGAACACATTCAGGACCACAGGCTGACACTGGAGGAAGATGGAGAACATCACAGAATACTCAATATGTTGAGAGACCTGTTCACCTCACGCCTGCTGACGGGCACAGTGTGTATAATGTGTTGGTACCTCAGACTCAGCGTAACTGCTTTCACTCTGCTCAGCATCACCAGCTTCACCTCGCTGTGCGTCTCTCTCTCCGGTGTGTTTCTCTCAGTGTGTGTGTCTCAGTGTGTGTGTGTGTGTGTGTGTCTCAGTGTGTGTCCCCTCACCTCTCAGCAGGAAGTCCCCCTCCTCTCTCTCTGTCTCTCTCTCCAGTGTGTTTCTCTCAGTGTGTGTGTCTCAGTGTGTGTGTGTGTGTGTGTGTGTGTGTCTCAGTGTGTGTCCCCTCACCTCTCAGCAGGAAGTCCATCTCCTCTCTCTCCGTCTCTCTCTCCAGTCCCCGGCTCAGATCGTAGTCATGGTCCCACTCCAGAGGGATGGAGTCCACGCTGGCCGGTGTGTCTCTGCCGGACCTCTCTCCTCTCTCTCCTCGCTCTCCTCTCAGCTGAGCAGAGCGCCCCCCGGAGGACGGGAGGGGCGACAGCAGGCCGTCCCCCAGACGCTCGCCGCCCCCCCACGGACTCCCAGACACATCGCACGCCTCATCCAGATCCAGCTCCCGGTCCGAGAGAGAGACCTCGGTGTCGTCGTCCGCCAGCTGCACGGAAACACAGATATAGAGGGATAAATATTAGAGATATCGTGTGAAATGTTACATAGATGCAGGAAAACATGTAGACCTGCAGGGAAACAGTAGAGATATACACTGATATTCAGAGGTGGGAAGTAGTGCAGTACAAATACTTTGTTACTGTACTCAAGTACATGTTTCTGGTATCAGTACTTTACTCCACTACTTATTTTTCTGACGACTTTTGACTTTGACTTCTTACATTTTGAACCCAAATACCTGTACTTTCTACTTCTTACATGTTGAACACAAATACCTGTACTTTCTACTTCTTACATGTTGAATACAAATACCTGTACTTTCTACTTCTTCCATGTTGAACCCAAATACCTGTACTTTCTACTTCTTACATGTTGAACCCAAATACCTGTACTTTCTACTTCCTACATGTTGAACCCAAATACCTGAACTTTCTACTTCTTACATGTTGAACCCAAATACCTGTACTTTCTACTTCTTACATGTTGAACCCAAATACCTGTACTTTCTACTTCTTCCATGTTGAACCCAAATACCTGTACTTTCTACTTCTTCCATGTTCCAAACAGGCTGGTTCCTTTAGTTTGAATGTGTGTTTGGTGGCGTGATCATTATTATTTAGAGTCATTGCGTGCCTATTGATTTGAACACGATCCGTGTATCCATCATTTCCTGGTCTTCTCTAAAGAAGAGGGACCAATGAAAACGTTGTCATGTTGCCGTTGTTCAGCATGGAAACATTCATTAGCTAACAATGACATTATTGTTCTATTAATATAAAGGGAGGTCAGGTACTCTTTAAAACAGCTGCTAGTTATGGGTACTTTTTACTGAAGTACATTTCAAAGCCTCTTTACTTTGACTTGAGTAAAGAAGTTTAGTCAGTACTTCTACTTTTACCAGAGTACTTTTAAACACGAGTATCTGTACTTCTACTTGAGTAAAGGATGTGTGTACTTCTACTTGAGTAAAGGATGTGTGTACTTCTACTTGAGTAAAGGATGTGTGTACTTTTGCCCTCTCTGCTGATATTTAATGTAGGATTTTTAAAATGTGGTCTCTGGTCTCTCACCGGCAGACGGATCAGCTTCCTGTAGTACCGCTCCACCCTCCCGAACACCTCCTGGCAGTACCTCTGCAGCTCCTCCAGCTCCTCCTCCATCACAGCTGAGTCCAGAGGCTCGCTCTTCTCCATCAGAGCCTCCCCCTGCTGGAAGATCTGAGAGATCCTCCCTGTGGTGAGGGAGATCTCCTGCTGGAAGGACTGCAACACACAGACACACACACACACTCATCATCAAGCTCTGCACTGTGACTCACACACACACACACTCACACACACACACACACACACACTCACACACACACACACACACTCTTATCTGATGCAGAATTCCTGATCAGATCTAATGAATGTCCTCGTGTTCGGAGAGACATGTGACAGAGAGAGAAGCTGCTCACACACATCAGAAGATGAGAGGAAAGGAGGCTAACATGTGAAGAATACAACAAAAAAAGGTTTTCCAAATGTATCAAAAGCTAGAAATGTCTAAATACATATTTGGGCCTCTTGCACCAATACTGAAATGTATCATGATGGGCGACTGTGGCTGTGAGGGGGTGTGTTCGTCTTTAAACCAGCAGGTTGTTGGTTCGATTCCCAGCCCTACAGTCAACATGTGGATGTGTCCTTGGGCAAGATACTGAGTGGCTTCTGATGGCCAACGGTGTGAGTGTGTGTGTGTGTGTGTGTGGTGTGTGTGTGTGTGTGTGTGTGTGTGTGTGAGTGTGTGTGTGGGAGAGTGTGTGTGTGTGTGTGTGTGTGTGTGTGTGTGTGTGTGTGGTGTGTGTGTGTGTGTGTGTGAGTGTGTGTGTGGGGGAGAGTGTGTGTGTGGGGGAGAGTGTGTGTGTGTGTGTGTGTGTGTGTGTGTGTGTGTGTGTGTGTGTGTGTGAGTGTGTGTGTGGGGGAGAGTGTGTGTGTGGGGGAGAGTGTGTGTGTGTGTGTGTGTGTGTGTGTGTGTGTGTGTGTGTGTGTGTGTGTCTAGAGCAAGTGGTACTGCTCTGCATGATATTAATACTAATATATGAGATCCTTTTATTTGAAAACTGAAACTAATCCATTTTTTCATGATGGATTTCTTTGCCGTCTGTACAGAAAAAAATGATATGCAGTAAAGTGTTTTAAATGTTTTCAGTAATCTCTAGTGTTGGCATGTAAAAAATAAAGTTATGTTGTTGTTGTGTCAAATATATTCACTTGAATGTGATGAAAGATCATCTGACTTCAACCAGGTGGAGATGAGATACGAGTTGCTGCACTAATGCTGGAGGATCTGAATCAGCAACATATTGATGACATCTAGAGTTACAATACATGTAAATATGAACATGTGTTTGTTGTTTTTTTTTATCTAAAATGTCCAAAAATCAAGGCTGCAACTAATTATTAATATGAGTATAAAATAACTTTAATAATATTTTCATTATCGATGAATCTAATCAAAAAGAAAGCAGCACATTTCCAGATGTGAGAGGCTGCATTTAAAGACTTTAATGATTCATTCATGAACACAAATACTAATGTGTGCAGCTCGTAGACGTTCTTAAATGCCACCCTGTCTCAATCTGACACCCTGCTGCAGCTCAGCCTCACCCTGAGCTGCTTGATCTTGGCCTGGATGTCACACTCTGAGAAATGTTCGATGTTGGTCAGCTGCAGGTCCATCTCCGTCAGCCACACCAGGATGGAGTCTCTGGACGTCTCAAAGTCCTCCCTCTGACCTGTGAAGTGCTGCAGGGGGAGAGAGGGAGTCATGAACACACTGCAGGAAACCCTCAGTGAGTGGTACCCTACATGTGATCATAGAAAGGACAAGTCTGTATGACTGAAACAAGGAAGCTTAAAGGATCCATCGAAGAGCATCTGACCAAATGCTCTGCTGACACTTACGCTACTTAGAGAGACAGCTTCATCCCTCAATAAGACAAACACCTGAACTCTGTGAACAGCATCCAGAAACATTCATCTGTCTGCATCTTGCTAATTATTGATCTAATATATCATATTCCATTCACTTGTATACAGACTCTTCCTGCACTATTTCTATTTTATTTGTATTTACTTGCACTATTTTATCTGTTTTATTAGTTCTATGTCCCGTTTCTTCCCCTCTGCTACAATGCACACAATATCTTTTTAATAACTGCACATATATTTATTTTATTCCATTCTATTTCAATATAAATACTGCTATATTTTACTGTATTTGTATTATTGTAATGTTATTATAGTCTCATCTGTGTTTTTAATTTGAGTTTTATTGTTATGTATATGTATGCACCACGACATCAAGAGAAATTCCTCCTACGTGTCGACCCACCTGGGAGAGAAAACTGTTTGAATTCTGATCCTGATATGTTCATGTTGCTCTGCTGGAGGAGGACTTTCTCATTGATATATCTACACTGTAGCTGCTGAGCTCATGGTGAGAACACCTTGAACCTTGAATTGACTGACCTTGAGTCGTCTCAGGATGGAGTTGACCCTCCTCTGCAGGGCGTCCCAGCGCAGGTTGGCTCCCTGGCTCTTCTCCCTCAGGAGAGAGGAGGTGTCGGTGCGGTTCTCCCGGGCCAGGCGCCGGTACTGTTTGTTGATGAGCTCCAGCTGGGTCAGGCTCTCATGGACCTGCCTCTGGAAGGACTGCAGCACACACAGGGTTAATCACCAGAAACACCTCCTGCTCGGTGTATTATATTCTCCCCTCGGATGTTTCTTCACCTCGAACTTCTTCATCTCCTCCTTGGCCACGGTGTACAGGACCCCCGAGGAGTTGGGCAGCGCCGCGGTTCTCTCCGAGGAGACGAGCCACTCCTCGAAGCGGGAGAAGTCCTCCAGGAACTTCTGCCACAGACGCCACGTCTCCTCGATCCTGAGACAGGGACACGTTACGTTACAAACAATAAAAACAGCAGCGTTCAAGAAATACTTCATTAGAAATCATCAAGACGTTCACCATGCTTTCTTATTTGTTCTCAGGTAAACACAGAACTGAAACTTGTCTTAGACACATTGGAGCTCCAAATAAAAGTGTTTTCATGTCATCTCCAGGTGCTGTAGTAGTGTAGATACACTATTGGTCATGAACATGTATCAGTGTGTGTGTGTGTGTGTGTGTGTGTGTGTGTGTGTGTGTGTGTCTCACCATGCTCCCACCAGGTTCAGCAGGTGTCTCAGTGTGTGTGTGTGTGTGTGTGTGTGTGTGTCTGTGTGTGTGTCTCACCGTGCTCCCACCAGGTCCAGCAGGTGTCTCAGTGTGTGTGTGTGTGTGTGTGTGTGTGTGTGTGTGTGTCTCACTGTGCTCCCACCAGAAAAATACAGAATTTTGAGAAAAAGTCAGAATTTTGAGAAAAAGTCAGAATTTTGAGAAAAAAGTCAGGATTTTGAGGAAAAGTCAGAAAAAAACCAACATTTTGAGAAAAAAACAGTATTTTGTACAAGACAGGATGATTACCAAGCTGCGTCTTGTGACTGTGTAACTCCTTCTATTGTATATCAGCATGTGAAGGACAATGTTCAGGAACTAGTTGATGCTCTGTATGTGATGACTACTTCCATTCTGGAGAGGATCACAGATACATGGATCCTGAGATTGAAGCTCAAGCCGGGGACCAGTGAGAGTTTCCTAACAGATCTTTAATGTTCTGTCCCTCACCTGAGCCTCCTCTCCATGGACAGAGCACAGATGCTCCTCCCTCTCTCTCCTCTCTCTAAGTGTCTTTGAGGTGTTAGTCTCCTCACCTGAGCCTCCTCTCCATGGACAGAGCACAGATGCTCCTCCCTCTCTCTCCTCTCTCTAAGTGTCTTTGAGGTGTTAGTCTCCTCACCTGAGCCTCCTCTCCATGGACAGAGCACAGATGCACCTCCCTCTCTCTCCTCTCTCTAAGTGTCTTTAAGGTGTTAGTCTCCTCACCTGAGCCTCCTCTCCATGGACAGAGCACAGAAGCTCCTCCTCTCTCTCTCCTCTCTCTAAGTGTCTTTGCGGTGTTAGTCTCCTCACCTGAGCCTCCTCTCCATGGACAGAGCACAGATGCTCCCCTCTTCTCCTCTCTCTAAGTGTCTTTGCGGTGTTAGTCTCCTCACCTGAGCCTCCTCTCCATGGACAGAGCACAGATGCTCCTCCCTCTCTCTCCTCTCTCTAAGTGTCTTTGAGGTGTTAGTCTCCTCACCTGAGCCTCCTCTCCATGGACAGAGCACAGATGCTCCTCCCTCTCTCCTCTCTCTCCTCTCTCTAAGTGTCTTTGAGGTGTTAGTCTCCTCACCTGAGCCTCCTCTCCATGGACAGAGCACAGATGCTCCTCCCTCTCTCTCCTCTCTCTAAGTGTCTTTGCGGTGTTAGTCTCCTCACCTGAGCCTCCTCCTCCATGGACAGAGCACAGATGCTCCTCCCTCTCTCTCTCTCTCTAAGTGTCTTTGAGGTGTTAGTCTCCTCACCTGAGCCTCTCTCCATGGACAGAGCACAGATGCTCCTCCCTTCTCCTCTCTCTCTCCTCTCTAAGTGTCTTTGAGGTGTTAGTCTCCTCACCTGAGCCTCCTCTCCATGGACAGAGCACAGATCTCCTCCAGCGGCGGTCCAGACACCGCGTTGCGCTCTGGATGGAGTCACACTCAGCGTCCGTGCTGCAGGCGTCACAGTCGTGCAGCAGAACCTCGCACAGATTCAGAACCGACGCCACGCCCGTGCTGTGCTTCTCGATGTCGCGTTGCAGCTCCTGGAGGAACACAGGGATTTTAGCTGCTGCAGACCATTCACATGCACTAACCCATATAACACACTACAGGAGAATGCCTTTTTATTGTAA
>CM062275.1:34033374-34045874 GCA_031216635.1 Dissostichus eleginoides
GGAACGCCTGCAGCTTGCTGCACAAAACAACCAAAACGTCTGAATACTCGAAAAGTCAGACATTTGAAAAAATAAGTCGAAATTCTGCAAAAAGTCAGAATTTTGAAATAAGTCAAAATTCTGAGAAAAGAGTCAGATTTCTCAGAATTTGGAAATTCTGAGTTAAAAGTGAAATGTTGAAATTCTGAAAAAGTCAGAATTCTGAAAAAAGTAGTAATTCTGATGATAAAGTAAACCTTTTCCCACTTCTCTCTGTAATATGAACAGTTGATGTCTCAGTACCTGAACCTCTCGGTGGTCTGGGCCGAGGCGCTGCTCCAGCTCCGGTTCAGGCTCTGGAGACGCTTTATCTCCGGGTCGTTGAGAGGGAGCCGGTACCCCAGCTCAGTGACCCGGTCCAGCTCTGGAGACAAGCTGCTGAACCTCAGCATCAGACTCTGAGGAGAACAACACATTTCATTTACATAGCACACTTTAAAAACATCTCAAGCTGCTTCACGAGGCTACGAGGAGTAAAGCATATTGAATCAAAAAGAGCCGCGACCCGACCACGGGTGAGCGGGAGCAGATGGATGAATATAAAAAAGGATAAGAGCATAAAAGGTTAGAATAAAACATTTAGCCCAACAGAGGACAGTCAGTCAAATGCGGAACAGGTGGGTCTTGAGGCTTTTCTTAACATGTTAATAACACCTCAGGTAACGGCCCCCCAGGGAAGTTTCTACACAGAGACAGGACCCACCTTCAGCTCCTGCATGCGGTCCTGGATGAGGGGGGGGTCTGTGGATCCAGAGGGGTCCGGGGCCCTCAGAGCCTCCTCAGCCTCCAGGACCCAGACCCCCATGGAGTCCAGCTGGGAGTTAAACAGCTCGTAGTCCTGGACCCCCGTCTGGTGGGGGGGGGGGGGGGGGGGGAGGTTATTTAGGGAATTCATGCAGAATATTGATTTCAGTTATTTTTATTTTGTTTATTTTAATAACATTTGATATTATATGTATTTATTCTCCCTGTGTCGTTTGGCATCATGTTTGTTACCATGCACCATACGTGTGTGTGTGTGTGTGTGTGTGTGTGTGTGTGTGTGTGTGTGTGTGTGTGTGGTGTGTGTGCAAGCACACTAGAGTGCTACCAGAATGGTTGGTTTTACCAATGATGTCTTTGCTAACATCCCACATACACCTGATGTTGTTTTTGTTGACACCAACCACAAGGAGGTGCTAATCTTAGAAGTAGGCTGTGCCTTTGACCTGTACATGGACCAGGCTTTCCAGGACAAGTATATCAAATACCAACCACTGCTCGATGTGATAACCAGCTTTGGGTACAAGTGTAGATATAGCATACTCATATTCGGAAGTCTTGGCCATGAATATAAATGCACCATGATGGTCTGAGAGTTGCTGGAATGTCAAAGAGAAAAGCCAAACTTCCAAATATTGCTCTGTTTCAGCTTTTATTGGCAGCTTAGCCGTGTGGAGAAGGAGGTGCTATGTGTTCCCTTAAGGCTGCTGCCTAGCAGTGGTGGAGAAGGAGGTACTATGTGTTCCCTTAAGGCTGCAGCTTAGCCGTGTGGAGAAGGAGGTGCTATGTGTTCCCTTAAGGCTGGGGCTTAGCCGTGTGGAGAAGGAGATGCTATGTGTTCCCTTAAGGCTGCTGCCTAGCCGTGTGGAGAAGGAGGTACTATGTGTTCCCTTAAGGCTGCAGCTTAGCCGTGTGGAGAAGGAGGTGCTATGTGTTCCCTTAAGGCTGCAGCTTAGCCGTGTGGAGAAGGAGGTACTATGTGTTCCCTTAAGGCTGCTGCCTAGCCGTGTGGAGAAGGAGATGCTATGTGTTCCCTTAAGGCTGGGGCTTAGCCGTGTGGAGAAGGAGATGCTATGTGTTCCTTAGGGCTGCCTAGCCGTGTGGAGAAGGAGACTATGTGTTCCTTAAGGCTGCTGCCTAGCGTGTGGAGAAGGAGATGCTATGTGTTCCCTTAAGGCTGGGCTTAGCCGTGTGGAGAAGGAGATGCTATGTGTTCCCTTAAGGCTGCGGCTTAGCCGTGTGGAGAAGGAGATGCTATGTGTTCCCTTAAGGCTGGGGCTTAGCCGTGTGGAGAAGGAGATGCTATGTGTTCCCTTAAGGCTGCGGCTTAGCCGTGTGGAGAAGGAGATGCTATGTGTTCCCTTAAGGCTGCTGCCTAGCCGTGTGGAGAAGGAGATGCTATGTGTTCCCTTAAGGCTGCGGCTTAGCCGTGTGGAGAAGGAGATGCTATGTGTTCCCTTAAGGCTGCTGCTTAGCCGTGTGGAGAAGGAGATGCTATGTGTTCCCTTAAGGCTGCTGCCTAGCCGTGTGGAGAAGGAGATGCTATGTGTTCCCCTAAGTGTTCTGTGCTGCTTAGCCCCGATATATTTGATTCCCTGTCTTATGTAATATAATTTGTGGAACCAAATAAAGTATTCAAATGTGTGTGTGTGTGTGTGTGTGTGTGTGTGTGTGGTGTGTGTGTGTGTGTGTGTGTGTGTGTGTGTGTGTACCTGCAGGGTGGTCAGCTGCCTGCTGATGGTGGTCTCCACAGCAGAGAGTCTGTGTTTGAGTGACAGGTGGTCTGACTGCAGGTTGGAGGCAGCAGAGATCTCCACCTGCTGCTTCAGCTGCTCCCCCAGCTGATGGAGCACCTGGAGGGAGGCCCTCAGGGGCCCCTGGGCCCTCAGGAGCTCCTGTAACACATGTTATATATTATATAATATTTTTATTAATTTTTTTATGGATATTTTTTTGTTCTGGTAATTTTTTTCAAAAAATCTCAGAATTTTAATTTTTTTCTGGAATGTTTTTTTTTTTGTTTTGAGAATTTAGTTTTTTAAATGTATTTCTATAAATCTCTGAATTCTGACTTTTTAACTCAGATTTCGGAGAAACCTCAGAATTTTGAGAAAAAAGTTGTTTAAATGATTAATTCTCTCTGATTTATTTTTACAAGAAATCTCAGAATTGTGCCTTTTAGATGTGTATACAGCCGAGGCCTGCCGGGGGCCCTGGGCCCTCAGGGCCCCCTGTAACACAACCTGTTCAATATTATATCCAATCTAGTATTTTTCTTTCAGATTTTTTTTTCCAAATTGCATCAATTTGAGTTTTTGTAATTCATTTTCTTTTTCAGGAAATCCTGAGATTTTCTGGACAAAAAAACTTAAAATCTCAGGATTTTTATACAAAAAAGTCAGAACTCTGGAGTTTTTTTCCCTTGAAAAAATCAATATCTTTCCAGATGATGAATTCTCAGAATCTCAGAATTATGAGAATTCATTAATTAATATTTAGAAAAAAAAAAATTTCTTCTGAAAACATATAAAGAAATATGAGAAAGTAAAAAATCCTGAGAATTATTTTCAAAACATTTCTGGATTCTGGAAACATGTATTTCAAAATCACTTTATTATTTTAAAGATTTTTTGTCCTAAAAATCTCTGACTTTTTTCTCAGAATCCTGAGATTTGATCATCTCAGATTTTTTTGAAAAACATCTCAGGATTCTGAGAAAAGTCAGAATTCAGAAATAAATATTTTTACTGAGAATTTCTTTTATGCAGAATTATTATGCTCACGCTGCTCTTTGAATATTCAACTATTATGATAATCAGTATTCGGGGCTCACGCTGCTCTTTGAATATTCAACTATTATGATAATCAGTATTCGGGGCTCACGATGCTCTTTGAATATTCAACTATTATGATAATCAGTATTCGGGGCTCACGCTGCTCTCCTGGATCCAGACGTTGACCTCGTCGTCGCTGATCTCCTCGCTGCAGCTGTTGACCAGCCGCTGCATGGCGTCCTCCTGCAGACGCATGCCGCTGCAGCTCTCCTCGTGCAGATGTTTGTATCTCTGCCACAGCTGCAGCAGAGCCTCGCTGCTCCTCCTGCGCTCAGAGATCTCCTCCAGGAGCCCCGTCCACCTGCGGCAGGTCAACAGTGAGAGAAATACATAAAAGGTATGTTTAAGTATTTTTTTTTTATGCGACAGAATCAATTTTAAGACCAGTTTTACAACGACAAACATTCTCAAAAAAAGTAAAAAAAATTCTATATATTGTCTTTATTGTATTAAATATGATTCTTTTGGTGCAGTGAAAAGAGTTATATTATAGATAGAATAGATTTAAGGAACCATTTTGAGATTTACAATGCAACAGAAAAGAGATTTCACACATTTCTAAGACCTCTGCAGATTTGTGTCTTTTTCCAGCTTTATCTAAGACATTTGAAAATAGTTTTTAGGGGTGATATGAATCTGGTATCAGCGGGGGAAGGGGACCTTGCGTTGACGTCCTGCAGGCTGTTGTTCAGCGAGTCGGACAGCGAGGGGTGGCTCTCCTTCAGCAGCTGGTGGGTCACAGCTCCAAACCTCCTCACGCTACTCTCCTGCTTCTCCAGATCCTCCTGGAGCTCCTGCACACACAGAGGGGGTCATATCTGAATCTTGCATAAATCATATATTATTGATTAGATAAATATATATATATAAATACAGTGATGTGTTACCTGGAGGCTCGTCACCTGCAGCTGCACGGCCTCCAGTGAGCCGGTGAGGAGGCGGAGCCTAGAGACAGAGTACCGCCCCTCCATCAGCCGAGCGTTGATCTCCTCTGAGGCGCCGCGGTAAAGAGTCCATTGATCCAGCACTGAGGAGAGGCTGAGCTTCAGCTGACCCACCTGATAAGATAAGAAGTACTTTATTGATCCCAAGTTGGGACATTTTTGTGTTGCAGCAGCATAAAAAGACAAAGCATTGCAGAATACAATTTCAAATACTAGAAATAAACATTCCAAATGTCATCTCAATAGCAATAAAATAGCACTAAAAAAAGGTAGAAAATATATATGTTGAATTACAAATTTACTGTGACAAAATATAAAGCCGGATAAAATATATGCATAAGTATGTGAGGAATGGAATATTAAATGATATATATGATGGAGGAGGAGGAGGAGGAGGAGGAGGAGGAGGAGGAGGAGGAGGAAGAGGAGGAGGAGGAGGAGGAGGAGGAGGAGGAGGAAGAGGGTGGAAAATCAGATCCCTGCAGGGAAATAAACAGAGATAAATGGGATAAATCTCACCAGGTGGTCCAGGTGAGCCCAGGTGTGGTTGACGCCCTGCAGCGTCTCCATGACGATGGCGCATGCTTCGTCCGTCTTGTTCTGCACGAGAGCGCAGCCCTGCTCCTCCACCTGCTGCAGGTCCTGCTCCTTCTGCTTCACCTGCTGCTCCATCTCCTGCAGGAGAAACATATCCAGGTTAACAGAGACACAACACTTCTCCTGCAGCACAGAGACATCCAGGTTAACAGAGACACAACACTTCTCCTGCAGCACAGAGACATCCAGGTTAACAGAGAGACAACACTTCTCCTGCAGCACAGAGACATCCAGGTTAACAGAGACACAACACTTCTCCTGCAGCACAGAGACATCCAGGTTAACAGAGACACAACACTTCTCCTGCAGCACAGAGACATCCAGGTTAACAGAGAGAAAACAATTCTCCTGCAGGAGAAACATATCCAGGTTAACAGAGACACAACACTTCTCCTGCAGCACAGAGACATCCAGGTTAACTGAGACACAACACTTCTCCTGCAGCACAGAGACATCCAGGTTAACAGAGACACAACACTTCTCCTGCAGCACAGAGACATCCAGGTTAACTGAGACACAACACTTCTCCTGCAGCACAGAGACATCCAGGTTAACTGAGACACAACACTTCTCCTGCAGCACAGAGACATCCAGGTTAACAGAGAGACAACACTTCTCCTGCAGCACAGAGACATCCAGGTTAACAGAGACACAACACTTCTCCTGCAGCACAGAGACATCCAGGTTAACAGAGAGACAACAATTCTCCTGCAGGAGAAACATATCCAGGTTAACAGAGACACAACACTTCTCCTGCAGCACAGAGACATCCAGGTTAACTGAGACACAACACTTCTCCTGCAGCACAGAGACATCCAGGTTAACAGACAGTCTGTGAGATAGCAGCCCCGCAGTCTCAGAGCGTTCTCGTACCTCACAGTCTCTCAGAGCGTTCTCCTACCTCAAAGTCTCTCAGAGCGTTCTCCTACCTCACAGTCTCTCAGAGCGTTCTCCTACCTCACAGTCTCTCAGAGCGTTCTCGTACCTCACAGTCTCTCAGAGCGTTCTCGTACCTCACAGTCTCTCAGAGCGTTCTCGTACCTCACAGTCTCTCAGAGCGTTCTCGTACCTCCCAGTCTCTCAGAGGGTTCTCGTACCTCACAGTCTCTCACAGCATTCTCCTACCTCACAGTCTCTCAGAGCGTTCTCGTACCTCACAGTCTCTCAGAGCGTTCTCGTACCTCACAGTCTCTCAGAGCGTTCTCGTACCTCACAGTCTCTCAGAGCGTTCTCCTATCTCACAGTCTCTCAGAGCGTTCTCGTACCTCACAGTCTCTCAGAGCGTTCTCGTACCTCACAGTCTCTCAGAGCGTTCTCCTATCTCACAGTCTCTCAGAGCGTTCTCCTACCTCACAGTCTCTCAGAGCGTTCTCGTACCTCACAGTCTCTCAGAGCGTTCTCCTACCTCACAGTCTCTCACAGCATTCTCGTACCTCACAGTCTCTCAGAGCGTTCTCGTACCTCACAGTCTCTCAGAGCGTTCTCGTACCTCACAGTCTCTCAGAGCGTTCTCGTACCTCACAGTCTCTCAGAGCGTTCTCGTACCTCACAGTCTCTCAGAGCGTTCTCGTACCTCACAGTCTCTCAGAGCGTTCTCGTACCTCACAGTCTCTCAGAGCGTTCTCGTACCTCACAGTCTCTCAGAGCGTTCTCCTACCTCACAGTCTCTCAGAGCGTTCTCGTACCTCACAGTCTCTCAGAGCGTTCTCGTACCTCACAGTCTCTCAGAGCGTTCTGCACGGAGGTCAGATCCTCAATGCGATGCCTCCTCTTCAGCCTCTCCTCCTGAGAAGACATCCAGGACTTCAGAGCCGAGACGCTGCTCTCGTACTGCAGCCACATCTGCAGCAGCCCCTCCAGGACCTGGATCTGCAGAGATTAGAGGGACAGTCAGGAACACTTACACTGATGTTTTCAGGTGTGTAAAACACGTCCTCAGCAGCACATTACTTGTGTTTCTACTGAAGCTCCTCCTGCAGCCTCACTTCTAAACACCTTTCACTTTAATAACTCCTAATATATAATATATATATATATATATATATATATGATATGCGCTGACCCTCTCGTTGACGCAGCTCTGGAGGATCTGCCAGCGTCGGTTCATGGCCCCCAGCCTCTCGGCGAAGTCGGTCTTGTCGCTGCGTTTAACGTCTGATTCCTGACCGATCTGCACCGACTGGTTCACGAAGTCCACCGTCAGCTGCTTACAGCTCAGGTCCACCCGGAAGCCCTGAACACACCGTACACCGTTAATACTGCAGCCACTGGGAGGTAAAGAAAACACTGCAAGAAACACTGATGTTTACTAGCTGACACATGCAACACAATTTTCAGATCAGTCTGCACCTTGTGTTTGTGCAGGTACTCCTGGATCACATGAGAACCCACAGCACTCTTCAGGTTCTCCTGGTTCTCCTCCATCACCCCCTCCATCAGAGAGATCCAGTTACTCAGCTCTGAGAGGGCGTGGCGCGACGCCAGCTTCTCCATCTGGATCTGAACAGGAAATAAATATATAAAACACAACGTATACATATGTGTGTACATTGTGCAGCTTCTCCTGTAGGTTGGGGATGTGTGTGTGTGTGTGGTGTGTGTGTGTGTGTGTGTGTGTGTGTGTGGTGTGTGTGTGTGTGTGTGTGTGTGTGTGTGTGTGAGTGTACCTGGTGCAGTTTCTCCTGAACATTGGGGATGTGTGTGAGCAGCTCGCTCCACTCCCTGTCGATGCGACTAAGCTCCGCCCTCAGCAGGACCGTGTCCACCTTCTTCAGGCGCAGCAGCTGGTTCCCCTCCTGCAGAACCGAGCTCTTCAGAGCGGAGCGGCCCTCCACCTCCTTACAGAACTCCTGACACACACACAGGATCATATCTTATTAAATAAAGAGCCTTTAGAGACAGTGAGATAATTAGTGATATAAGATCCATAAGAGCTGCAAACTGTAATACACTCACATGACATTTGAGACTAATAACAGATAATATACTATTTTAAAGTAGAGCAATGTGGATTTATGAAATAAATACGGAGCCAAGAAAAATTGTTAATATTTGTATAAAAAACACACACACACACACACACACACACACACACAACACACACACACCATGTATACATCACTTCAGGGGACATTACATTGACTTACATGCACATAGACTTATCCTAACCCTAACCCTAACCCTTACCCTAACATGAATGATTCCCCTTATGGGGACCTCCATTTTGTCCCCATAAGGGAGGCGAGTCCCCACACGTGACTGTGTAAACAGATTTAGGTCCCCACAAGTATAGTAATGCTAGGCCACACACACACACACACATACACACACACACACACACCCACACACACACACACACACACACACACACACACACACTCACCAGGAAGGAGGACAGGTGGTCTCTGATGCTCTCCAGCTCCTGAGGCTCTGACACAGCCTGAGAGTTCCAGAAGTCGAGGCGCTGCAGAGCGGAGTGCAGCCAGAGAGAGAGATCTGCACCGTCCGTCTGGTACCTGCAGGGGGGCGAGAGAGAGTTAGAGAGGGTGCTCTTCTTCTGTGGTGTTCCCCCAAATGGTAGTGTGGTTTATACTGTAGGTGTTAGTGCATGTCAATGGTCTGCAGAGGATAAATATCCCTGTGTTCCCGCAGAGGAGGGTTTCTGTCCCAGACACATTTTAGTTTTGGCATTTTTAGATCTGCTCTCCAGTGTGTGTGTGTGTGTGTGTGTGTGTGTGTGTGTGTGTGTGTGTGTGTGTGTGTGTGTGTGTGTGTGTGTGTGTACCTCCTCCAGTGCAGCAGCATGTTCTCCAGTCTCTTCTCCTCTCTCTTCACTCTGGTTCTGGTTCTGGTCCACCTCTCCGCCAGCAGTGACAGCTGGTTCTCCAGCAGGGGGCAGCAGAGCGTCTGCAGCAGAACTTTCCCTTCATCCAGAACCAGCTGCAGGCGGTTCTGCTGCTCCGAGAGCCGGGACCCCAGACCCTAAAGAGAGAGGAGATGCATGTCATACGTGAAGAAGACATGGACGTCTGGTAACTATGGGATGAGTGACAGTGAGGACCCTAAAGACCCTGATGGAGGACTGAGGCCCCTGGTCACCTGGTACAGAGAGATCCTGTCAGTCAGCCTCTCCTCTGTCTCCTCCACCAGACCCCCTGCTGGGATGCTCTCCTCCACCTCCTCCAGGTGCACCATCAGACTCTGGTAGTCCTGCAGCAGGCGGCTCCACGTCTGGAAACATCAACACAATACGTTCAGTATTTGGACAAAGAAACAGCTTAGAATGAATGAATAGATTTAATTACAGTAGTTAAAGTACATTTCTTGGCATATTTAAGATAAAATAAGATAGGACTTTATCTATCCCGAAGGAAATTGTTGTGCCAGAGTTACAAAAATACAATAAACACAGCAGCTGGTAGAATTCTCCTGATGAGATCTACTCTCTCTCTAAAGCTACAGACCCAGAATCAGCTCTTTAGTAACAGCTGGAAGAGAGGGGGGGGGGGGGGGCTACAAGGATCTGTTTGGGGTTTTGAGCAAAACATTTCAGAGACATGTTTTTAATATATTTGTATATATCTGAGACCTGTAATATACGCCTAAAAACAGTATAATCGGAGACTCATGTTGTGTTACATGTTGTGATACATGTTGTGTTACATGTTGTGATACATGTTGTGTTACATGTTGTGATACATGTTGTGTTACATGTTGTGTTACATGTTGTGTTACATGTTGTGTTACATGTTGTGATACATGTTGTGATACATGTTGTGATACATGTTGTGTTACATGTTGTGATACATGTTGTGTTACATGTTGTGATACATGTTGTGTTACATGTTGTGTTACATGTTGTGTTACATGTTGTGTTACATGTTGTGATACATGTTGTGATACATGTTGTGTTACATGTTGTGATACATGTTGTGTTCCATGGATGTTGCCCCTTGTTTCTGTTGTGTGATTGTGACGTGCTATATGTGACATGTCTGTAGTAACGTGTGTTGTTTGCATTTTGATGTTCTCTTTTATCCTCTCCTCTATCTACTCGTCTTTCATCCTTTCTTTATAACTAATGCTGTTGATGTGTTGTGATTTTAAAAAGGTGTCTGTGATCATCTGGAAAAGAGCCATGTCGGCTAAAGCTGGGGACTGTCCACGACACTATAAACACATACACTCCACTTTAAATCAGTGTGTTTAAGCAGAATGTCTCACCTCCAGGACCCCCTGCAGCTGCACCCCCCTGCTGTGCGCCTCCTTCAGGACGCTCTGAGCCTCCGTCAGCGCCTCCTCCAGGACCAGGGTCTCTGAGGGGGGGGGCAGCACCTTCCTGAAGTACGTCTCAGTGAGCACCGTGTGGGACTCCAGGCCCTGGAAGAACTCCTGGAACACAGTCAGTAGATATTTAGATAAATAAAGGATTCAAGGATTCAAGGATTCAAGTGTGTCACATCTCATAAGAGGCTCTGAAGTCCTTGAAGGAAAGAAATGTCCAGAATAAAATAAATATGAATATATTTTTCCACTTTCATTGAGTTATGATTTTGTTATAACATGAGTCCTGATACATTGAGCATATATTAAGCATTTTGTACCCTTTAACTCCAGAGTGTTTACATAATGCCACTGGTGTTTTAGTGGGACACAAATACACACAAAGGTGAATTAGGTTCTTTAAATCATCACGAATCATTTGGATTTGAATGCATGTTTATTTTTTGTGCAGTGACAGATTTTACTAAGAAAACACACACCTGTCTCAATCTGCTATAACATATACTGAATATAATATATTATGACTAAAGTCAATCACCTTTGTCCTGATGATACTAACAACATATTAAAACTTCTTCGTCATTTTAACCCTTTAAATGTTTGTTTACGTAATGCAATTATTTTCTTCCAATAAAAAATACAGACACATTTCAATATTTTCTGTAAATTAAATGCTTGGATTCATATAATATACATTTATTAAATATACATTTTGGTGCATTTTTTTAGCACAGGAAGATAGCATGTATTCGTCCCATAGGGCAACCAATGAGAGAGGGAGAAAATGGTAAACAGATGTTTGAGATGTAAAGCTGATATAATGGAAAGCTGCCTTACAATAAACTCTGATGAGTGCCTTTCATTAGGAATACACACTATCACACACTGACTACACACTGACTACACACTGACACACACTGACACACACTGACTACACACAGACACACACTGACACACACTGACACACACTGACTACACACTGACTACACACTGACACACACTACACACACTGACTACACACTGACTACACACTGACACACACTGACTACACACTGACACACACTGACTACACACTGACTACACACTGACACACTGACACACTGACTACACACTGACACACACTGACACACTGACACACACTGACTACACACACACACTGACTACACTATCACACATGACCACACACTGACACACACTGACACACACTGACACACACTGACTACACACTGACTACACACTATCACACACTGACTACACACTGACACACACTATACACACTGACTACACACTGACTACACACTGACTACACACTGACACACACTGACACACACTGACTACACACAGACACACTGACACACACTGACACACACTGACTACACACTGACTACACACTGACTACACACAGACACACACTGACACACACTGACTACACACTGACACACTATCACACACTGACTACACACTGACACACACTGACTACACACTACACACACTGACTACACACTACTAACACTGACTACACACTGACTACACACTGACTACACACTGACACACTGACTACACACTGACTACACACTGACACACACTGACTACACACTGACTACACACTGACACACACTGACACACACTACACACACTGACTACACACTGACACACACTGACACACACTGACTACACACTGACACCACACTAACACACACTGACTACACACTGACACACACTATCACACACTGACTACACACTGACACACACTGACACACACTGACACACACTGACACACACTATCACACACTGACTACACACTATCACACACTGACACACACTACACACACTGACTACACACACTGACTACACACTGACTACACACTGACACACACTGACTACACACTGACTACACACTGACTACACACTGACAACACTGACTACACATGACTACACACTGACTACACACTATCACACACTGACTACACACTGACACACACTGACACACACTGACTACACACTGATACACACTATCACACACTGACTACACACTGACTAC
>CM062275.1:34050874-34108374 GCA_031216635.1 Dissostichus eleginoides
CCTGCTGTGTGTGTACCTATGTGTGTGTACCTGCTGTGTGTGTACCTGTGTGTGTGTGTGTGTGTACCTGTGTGTGTGTGTACCTGCTGTGTGTGTACCTGTGTGTGTGTACCTATGTGTGTGTACCTGCTGTGTGTGTACCTGTGTGTGTGTACCTGCTGTGTGTGTACCTGTGTGTGTGTACCTGCTGTGTGTGTACCTGTGTGTGTGTACCTGCTGTGTGTGTACCTGCTGTGTGTGTACCTGCTGTGTGTTTACCTGAGTGTCGGGTTGCTCCGTCAGCCTCACAGATCCAGAGAACACAGAGTTCTCCACCCCGTCCAGCCAGCAGGAGGTGGAGGACACGGCCGAGTAGAGCTGCTGCTCCATCTGCTCCACCTGGGCCTCGCCTCCACCCGGCTGCAGAGAGAAGAGCGTCACTATGCCATCTTTTATCACAGACAGAAACCCTTTATTTAAGATTTAGAACTCTCAGACGGGCCACACAGGCACCATGTGTGACGAACGCCTCCATCAGGAAAGATAGGCATTAAAGAGGAACATGTTGTGCACTGACACCAACTAGATCATGTACAAAACCTTTAAAACCTTCTGAGATGTTCGATGTTCATATTTTGAATGAGTCAATAAGCAGTGAGGGTTACCTGTGAGGCGATGTCCTCGACGGTGTCTGAAGCTGTGGTACAGAGAGTTCAGGGACGATCTGTCCTCCTCAGGCTCTGATTTGAACACAGATCCAGCTGCTGACACTCGACACGCCCGCGTATAAACCTGCAGAACAAGGGACAGGTTTACAATGAAGCTCTTCACTGCTCCGTCTTCAAACCCAGCGACAAACGGTTCTGTCCGCAGCATCAGGACTAAAACCACCAGACTCAGAGACAGCTTCATCCCACAGGACATCAGACTGTTAAACACCTGAACTCTGTGAAGAACATCCATAACATTCATCTGTCTGCATCTTGCTGTTTATTTCTCTATATATCTATATGTACTTTATCTGTATTTTCTTGCACATCTCAAAACATTCTCTTTCACTGTTTGATCTGTTTTATGTGTTCTATGTCCTATATATATTCCTGTTGCTCTGTTGGAGGAGGACTTCCGTTTGTCATTGACACATCTGCACTGTAGCTGCTGAGCTCATGGTGAGAGAGACTTGGATCTTGGATCTTGGTGTTACCGGCTGCTCCTTGCTCTCCTGCTCCAGCGTCTCCTGCAGCAGCTTCAGTTTGGTCCTCAGCTCCAGACGAAGACTCTCCCACTTCTTCCTCATGTGACTCCTGTTCTCCCCCTCCCTCACCGCAGGGGGGAGGGTCTCCATGGGGCTGCAGGGGGACGCCTGCTGGATCAGGATCTCCTCTCCTCTGATGGCCACAGACTGGAGGAGCTTCTTCTGCTCCGACAGCTGCTGCTCCAGGTCCTGAACACAGATTCAAAAGATTCAAAGGTTTTAATATCATATACAAGCTACAGTGTAGAAATGATCCTGAACACAGGGAACACGATCGGAGTTACGCAGAGTTACATGAGAGTATGTGTAAAGAAGCAGGATATAAAAAGCTACTGTCCTCCAGGTCCTGAACACAGGGAACACGATCTGAGTTACATTTTAAAGAGCAGCTTCTTTACTGATACTAACATCCCTGCTGCATTAAAGCTCTCCTATCATGCAAAGTGCACTTTGTGATGTCTCTTATAAATCACCATGTGTCCCCGGTGTGTCAGGAGACTCTCAAAGTGATGTCTTCTCTACATCACCATGTGTCCCCGGTGTGTCAGGAGACTCACAAAGTGATGTCTTCTCTACATCACCATGTGTCCCCGGTGTGTCAGGAGACTCACTAAGTGATGTCTTCTCTACATCACCATGTGTCCCCGGTGTGTCAGGAGACTCACAAAGTGATGTCTTCTCTACATCACCATGTGTCCCCCGTGTGTCAGGAGACTCACAAAGTGATGTCTTCTCTACATCACCATGTGTCCCCGGTGTGTCAGGAGACTCACAATGATGTCTTCTCTACATCACCATGTGTCCCCGGTGTGTCCCCAGTGTGTCCCCGGTGTGTCCCCGGTGTGTCAGGAGACTCACAAAGTGATGTCTTCTCTACATCACCATGTGTCCCCGGTGTGTCAGGAGACTCACAAAGTGATGTCTTCTCTACATCACCATGTGTCCCCGGTGTGTCCCCAGTGTGTCCCCGGTGTGTCCCCGGTGTGTCCCCGGTGTGTCAGAAGACTCTCAAAGTGTCAGGAAATAAACTCCTCTCTCTTTCCTCCATACCCACATCTCTAAAAACGGGGATCAACGGAGCTGATCCAGATTTGCTGCGTCATACCGACATTACTAAAATGTGGGCGGGCTTTACACCCACGGGCCAATCAGAAACGTTGCTGTCAGAAACAATGAGACGTGTTCTGGAAGTAATATGGTCTGTGTTTACATTAGCATGCTAACACTCAGAGCTAACCTGTACTGGAGAGAGTGGGTGTTTCTCAAAGTCGAGGAAGGCTCCTCCAGAGCCACTAGGATGCTACGTCATCGAGTCCCGCCGAAGGACTGTTCCAAAGTCCAGGATCCTTGGAATTCTACCGAGGACTGAATCCTTCGTTGGGGGAAATTTCGAGGATGCACCAGTGTATCCTCCGCGGTCTTAAAATCCCCACAATGCTTTGCGCACGGACCAATTTCCAAAATCTTTGGCGGAAAATGTAAGGCGGGGCCTCTCATATGACGCACACCTGCACACTTGCTAGCCTGTTCCATTCTTCATTCTCCGAATGCCAGGAAGGATTCTTGCCTAGCTTCTGAAGGACCTGACTCGGAAGACATGTCCTACCAAGGAAGCGTCCTCGACATTGAGAAACACCCAGTGTGTGTAAAGAAGCAGGAAATAAAAAGTGCTGCTGCTGCATTAATATAAATACAGTTATAATAAAGTATATATATTGAGGTGTTACCCTCTGTCTCAGCAGGTGGTCCTGGTGCTGCTGGGTTCTGGAGGTCCGGTTCTGGTTCAGCCAGTCCTGAAGGCTGGGACTCTGAGAGAGACTGGAGTCTGAGCTGCTGTCCTCCTGCTCCTGCACACAGCCCTGACACACACACACACACACACACACACACACACACACACACATACACACACATACACACACACACACACACACACACACACAGACACACACACACACACACACACACACACACACACACACACAGAAACATTTGATCTCTGCAACGTTTCTTCCCGGTTCTGGATGATCTGCTCTGCATGAAGGACACAGTGACTCTGACCAGGGCCCACAGAGTTACGTGTTGTTACTGGATGTGGATATCGGGTACACCACTGCACTTTGTATGCTGCTGCTAATTGGCCGTCTCTGTCTGAATGCAGGCTTTCCCATTGGTTGGGTTTTATTAATAAATCTCTGCTTGGGCTGGTTCCCTCTTACATTTGCACAGATATGTGTAAAAGACAAAGTCTATATGGCCTGCGCTCCCAAGATGTTATTCAGATGCTGGTTCCTAAACAGCTGTATTCGTCTGCCTGTATTGTTTTGTGTTCATTTGTTGTAACTTTGTTCATGCTGCCCTCTTGGCCAGGTCGCTCTGGAAAAAGAGATTTTAATCTGAATGAGACTTTTACCTGGTTAAATAAAGGATATCTATATCACATCATATTTAATAAACACACATGACCATGAAGCAGGACAATCACACACACTTTAATGCTGCAACATATTTAATAAACACACATCAGAGTCTGAGTGTGTGTGTGTCTCACCTGGATGTCAGTGTGTGTGTGTGTGTGTGGGTGTCTCACCTGGATGTCTGAGTGTGTGTGTGTGTCTCACCTGGATGTCAGCCTGTCTCTCCTGCAGGATCCTCTGCAGCTCCAGCAGGCCTCCCTTCAGCATGCGGACCCTCCCCACCAGAGCCTCCCTGACCCCCCCCTCCATCAGGAGCCCCTCGCTCTGCAGACTGAGCTCCGTCAGGTCCTTGGTCTTCTGCTCCACCTCCAGCAGCAGGTCCTGCAGCAGCAGCAGGAGACAGGCCAGCTCAAACATCGACTGACCCTGAAGCAGCAGCCGTAGTTCTGGCTGGAAAAGCTGTGGCTAACGTGTTGTATGACTGTGTTGTGATTGTGTGTTTTAAATTGTCTGTATGTTACATTTGTCTCGGTGGACTTCACCGTTTGTACAGAATATTAGTACGACAATACGACCCCCTCTGTCCTCGGACCCTCACATCGTACAAGGAAGAACTTCCAGAGAAACCCCGAAGTTAATGGGGAAAAATGGGAGAGAGAGCAACAGAGGAGGGTCCCGTGCAATAGATGCCGTGTGTAAATGAAAAAGATAATACATCGGTAGTCCAAATGCTTGAAAAGGCATGTGTCTATAAGAAGAAGATGAATCCAGGAGGATGTCAACAATCCTGAGAGAGCCATCAGAGAAGAAGAGCTGAGAGTCAGGCGGGATCCTGGGCCAGGACTCTCATGAAAAGGAGATTTTGAGTCTCAATGAGACCTATCCTGGTTAAATAAAGGTAAAATAAAAACAAAATCACGCCGTCCCCCCCACAGCCCCCC
This sequence comes from Dissostichus eleginoides, assembly GCA_031216635.1. Classification (NCBI taxonomy): domain Eukaryota; kingdom Metazoa; phylum Chordata; class Actinopteri; order Perciformes; family Nototheniidae; genus Dissostichus; species Dissostichus eleginoides. The sequence continues at coordinate 34,055,467 of CM062275.1, forward strand.
TCCAGAGCAGCATCAAGCCTTCTTTCTGACATGAACACAGCAGAAGGGCAGTGCTTCCTGTCTCTAAAGCCGTGCCGGCGGCTATGTTTAGCTGCAGCTCGCAGGATTCACCTGCTGGGATATGCAGCAGCTTTGTCACACACACCAATCCCTGCAGAGCATCTGAGCCACACACACACACACACACACACACACACACACACACACACACACACACACACACACACACACACACACACACACACACACACACACACACACACACACACACACACACACACACACAGATCTGCATAATCTGCTTAGTGTGTGACGCCCCTGACTCCTCTAATGCTCCTGTTGACCGTACGGGGATCTGACACAATGGAAGAATACTTAGTAAAGTGTCAAACTGCATGTAAATGAACATTAAGCTCATGTTGCATCAGAGAGGCTGAACACCTGGAGAGCAGGAGACTCAGGTAACAACTGTAACTAACAGATATCACCATGAAACCCCCCCCCCCACTTCATCACTGACATTAACACAATACTTTTTTACATTATAAGTGTTCTGACATGTGACGTTTCAATATGCTGATGAGGCATTATCTTAAATATGAGCTAATTGGCAGAGACATGATAATGTGATAAAGCCAGCTTCATATTCTTGTTTCCTGTTGTTCACATATTAAAGTCAAATGTTTCTACAGAATATATATCTGTGCATCACTCCGTACATCTCTAAACACTGCCATAAAAACTCAATTCCTGCATGTTTTTAGTGATAAAGTGTGTATAAATGAGCTGTAATTGTCGTTATGTCTCTAACCTGACAGAGGGCCAGCTGCTCCTCTTCCTCAGGGTTCTCCTCCTCCTGGTTCTCCTCCTGCAGGAAGGACTCCACTCTGCTCCTCATGCTGCAGATCCACAGCTGCAGATCATCAGCCTGGAGCTCCAGCTGCTGCCCGGCGGCTTCCTGCTGCTCGCCCTCCAGACGCTCGCTCAGACGCTCCTGGACACACGTTTCATTATTACATCTGATCAGAAACAGCACTTTAATGAATGAAATGCAGCAGTGAGCTACCATCAGTTAGGGATGTAACGACACGTACAGATGCCTTTTTTATTTATTTTAGAAGCAGGCTATGAAATATGTTTTGTTCCTGATAACAAAGAAACTTAAATATGTTTGTGAATTCATAATTCTCTAGCAATATCTGCACAGGGGAAGGAAGCCTGCAAATCAACCGAAAACATGTATGCAAGAGAATAAGATCCCAATGTCTAAACAGTTAGAATATTTTGTAAAAATTCATACATTTTATTTATTTATTTAAAGTGGACCTATTATGCTATATTGGAAATATATTGTAGGGCCATACCTATACAAAACATGTCTGTGAAACAGATCCCCCGTGCAGCCATGCCTCAAACTGCTCAAACCCCTCTATTCCAGCCCTGTTAGAGAAACGCGGATCTTGGGTCCTTAGCTTGAAAAAAGAAAGAAGAGGAGGCGGAGCTAATGCCCGATCAGAATTCTACCGGAGATAAAGTTAAATTCTGCTGTGATAAAACGCCATCCTGTTCTAAACCACATCAAGGATTATCTCTGAAACAGTATGGAGCTCAAATGCTTTTTCTCTTGCGGGTTTATCACAAGGTGAGTTCCTTTTTGTATTTCCTGCTTTTTAAACACATGCTCTCTCCAGTACAGGTTAGCTCTGAGTGTTAGCGAGGCTTGCTAATGTAAACAAAGACGAGATTACGTCCAAAACACGTCGGGCATTGTTTCTGATAGCAACTTTCTGTGGGTCCGCCATCCGAAAATACGTCATATCGGCAGCAAATCTGGATCAGCTCCGTTGTTCCCCCGTTTTTAGAGATTTGGGTACGGAGGAAAAGAGAGAGGCGTTTATTCTCTGACGCTGCGTGAGTTCCCCGACACACCGGGGACACGTGTTTACGTAGAAAAGACATCAAAACATTTTTATTTAATTTATTTTAATTTATTTTATTGATTTTATTGATTTTATTTAATGAATTTTTTTATTTGTATTAATACAAATATTGACATTTAATCTCAAATGACCTCAAAGTCAGACCTGAAACATGTTTGTTCATCTGCTGCTTCCTGGAGGCCTTCATGTGGATGTTAGTAATCTGTGTGAATCTGTGCTGTACTTTCAAGGGACCCCAAGGCCGCTTTGCATGCTGTGAACAAACAAACAAACAGGAGTGCACCTCCAGTATCTGCTGCCTCCCGGAGGCCTTCATGTGGATGTTGTTCATCCTCTCTGCCAGCACGGTGAGAGACGAGTGCATCGCCAGCTGATCGGCCACCTCAGAGTCAGCTGATTCAGAAAGATCCTCCGTGAAGCTGGACTGCAGCGAGTCGATCTGAAGCTGCACCGCCTGGATCTCTGAGAGGAGGGTCTGACACAGGAGATATTATAACATGTATATTATCCAGCTGGGTCTCTGAGAGGAGGGTCTGACACAGGAGATATTATAACATGTATATTATCCAGCTGGATCTCTGAGAGGAGGGTCTGACACAGGAGATATTATAACATGTATATTATCCAGCTGGATCTCTGAGAGGAGGGTCTGACACAGGAGATATTATAACATGTATATTATCCAGCTGGGTCTCTGAGAGGAGGGTCTGACACAGGAGATATTATAACATGTATTTATATTATCCAAAATAAATAAATAAAATAAATAAAATAAAATAAATAAATAAAATAAATAAATTAAATAAATTAAAAAAATAAAAAAATAAAATAAATCATTAATATAGATCCCGACCTGGTGCTCCTCCTGGTGGCTGGGGATGCTCTGCTGCTCCTGCAGAGGTTCACTCAGCCTCAGCTCCAGCGCCTCCATGCAGGAGGAGAGGTTCTGCAGCGAGGCCTGGTACTGCTGCTGCTTCTGGAGAGCCTCGTACAGCGAGCGCTGCTTCTCACTCATCTGGGGGGGCACAGGGTTAGTCCTGGAATAAATCTCCTCTCTGACGTCTTAATGTTATTAATATTCATATAATCCACGCACCACGTTCTTCAGCGTCTCCCAGGAGCGCTGCAGGTCCTCCAGGTGAGCCACGGACTCAAAGGAGGGGTCGTATAGTTCCTGGAGAGGAGCTCTGCTGAGGGACCCCCTGCCCAACTGAGACACATCCAGACAATACCATCATCAATACATAATAGTTATAAACAGGGGTGCACATAACTTTCTCAGTGAGGTACTCAGATGAGTACCAGGAGTAAGTGTTTGGTACTCCAACTTCTGGCTCTTATGTGATGAAGCCCTCTGTGTCGGGGGGGGGGGGGTGCTGAGCGTGCCGAGCGTGCCGTGAACGTTGTGATCAGCTGATTTTGCGCAGTTCTCCAGTGTGCGCACGGGGCACAGAATGTGCACAGGGGAGTCTCCCTCCGCAGCCGGTTGGGGTCATTTTGGCACAATTCCGTTGTACAGACCGACGTTAGCCCCGACGTTAGCCCCGACGTTAGCCCCGACGTTTGCCCCGACGTTTGCCCCGACGTTAGCCCCGGCCGGGCACAGCCCGACAAGGCAACATGGGCAACACCTCCGCTTCTCCGTCCCGCGGGCCCACCACCTACAGGAAACAGCGATGGGGTCGGGCGCACTGCCAGAAGGGTGGCAGTGAAAGCAGAGGGTCTCGACGGACCAGACCCGGGCGACAGAAGCTGGCTTTGGGGACGTGGAACGTCACCTCTCTGGGGGGGAAGGAGCCGGAGCTTGTGCGGGAGGTGGAGCGTTACCAGTTGGATCTGGTTGGGCTCACCTCTACGCACAGCGTCAGCTCTGGAACCTTACTTCTGGATAGGGGTTGGACTCTATTCTTCTCCGGAGTTGCTCAAGGTGTGAGGCGCCGGGCGGTTGTGGGGATACTCACAAGCCCCCGGTTGGGTGCTTCGTTGTTGGAGTTTACCCCAGTGGACGAGAGGGTCGCCTCCCTACGCCTGCGGGTTAGGGGGGAAAACTCTGACTGTGTGGTGTGCTTATGCACCAAACAGCAGTTCAGAGTATACGGCCTTCTGGAGACCCTGGAAAGAGTCCTGTATGGGGCTCCTGAAGGGGAATCTTAATCTTGCTGGGAGACTTCAACGCACATGTGGGCAATGATGGAGACACTTGGAGGGGCGTGATTGGGAGGAACGGCCCCCCTGATCTGAACCGGAGTGGTGGTTTGTTACTGGACTTCTGTGTAGTCATGGATTGGCCATAACAAACACCATGTTCAAACATAAGGATGCTCATAAGTGTACGTGGTACCAGAGCACCCTAGGCAGAAGGTCCATGATCGATTTTGTTATCGTATCATCGGACCTGAGGCCGTATGTTTGGACACTCGGGTAAAGAGAGGGGCGGAGTTGTCAACTGATCACCATCTGGTGGTGAGTTGGGTCGAGTGTGGCGGGGAAGCCTCTGGACAGACCTGGTAAGCCCAAACGTGTAGTTAGGGTGAACTGGGAACGTCTGGAGGAGGCCCAAGTTCAGGAGGCCTTCAACGCACACCTCCGGCAGAGCTTTTCTGGCATTTCCTGTGGAGGTTGGGGACATTGAACCAGAGTGGGCGGTGTTCAAAGCCTCTATGCCGAAGCCGCGGCGGGGAGCTGTGGTCTCAAGGTCTTAGGTGCCTCAAGGGGCGGTAACCCTCGAACCTCCTGGTGGACACCGGTGGTCAGGGAAGCCGTCCGACTGAAGAAGGAGGCCTTCAGGGATTTGTTATCCCGGGGGACTCCTGAGGCAGTTGCAAGGTACCGACGGGCCCGAAGGGCAGCAGCCTCAGCCGTGGCCGAGGCAAAGCAGCGGGTGTGGGAGAAGTTCGGAGAAGCCATGGAAAAGGACTTTCGGGCGGCACCAAAGTTGTTCTGGAAAACTGTCCGACACCTCAGGAGGGGTAAGCAGGGAACCATCCAAGCTGTGTACAGTAAGGACGGAACTCCTGAACTCGACAACTCCGCCCTCTATGTTAGAGGCAGAGCTGGAGTATGACGGGGGATCAACACCAATCTCCCGGGGGGAGGTCACTGAGGTCGTCAAACGACTCCACAGTGGCAAAGCCCCGGGGGTGGATGAGATCCGCCCAGAAATGCTGAAGGCTCTGGGTGTTGAGGGACTGTCATGGTTGACACGTCTCATCAACGTTGCGTGGAAGTCGGAAACAGTACCGAAGGAGTGGCAGACCGGGGTGGTGGTTCCCCTTTTCAAAAAGGGGGATCAGAGGGTGTGTGCCAATTACAGAGGCATCACACTACTCAGCCTCCCCGGGAAAGTTTACTCTAAGGTACTTGAAAGGAGGGTCAGGCCGATTGTCGAACCTCAGATTGAGGAGGAACAATGCGGATTCCGTCCTGGTCGTGGAACGACGGATCAGCTCTTTACTCTCGCAAGGATCCTGGAGGGGGCCTGGGAGTATGCTTATCCGGTCTACATGTGTTTTGTAGACCTAGAGAAGGCGTATGACCGAGTTCCCAGGGAGTTACTGTGGGAGGTGCTGCAGGAGTATGGGGTGAGGGGGTCTCTACTCAGGGCCATCCAATCTCTGTACTCCCAAAGCGAGAGCTGTGTCCGGGTCCTCGGCAGTAAGTCGGACCCATTTCCGGTGAGGGTTGGCCTCCGCCAGGGCTGCGCTTTGTCACCGATCCTGTTTGTAATATACATGGATAGGATTTCGAGGCGTAGTCGTGGGGGGGGGGGTCTGCAGTTCGGTGGACTAAGGATTGCACCACTGCTTTTTGCAGATGATGTGGTTCTAATGGCTTCATCGGTCTGCGACCTGCAGCACTCACTGGATCGGTTCGCAACCGAGTGTGAAGCGGCTGGGATGAGGATCAGCACCTCCAAATCTGAGGCCATGGTTCTCAGCAGGAAACCGATGGACTGTCCACTCCAAGTAGGGAATGAGTCCTTACCCCAAGTGAAGGAGTTCAAGTATCTCGGGGTCTTGTTCTCGAGTGAGGGAACAATGGAGCGTGAGATGGGCCGGAGAATCGGAGCAGCGGGAGCGGTACTGCAGTCGCTTTACCGCACCGTTGTGACGAAAAGAGAGCTGAGCCAGAAGGCAAAGCTCTCTGTCTACCGGGCCATTTTCGTTCCTACCCTCACCTATGGTCATGAAGGATGGGTCATGACCGAAAGAACGAGATCGCGGATACAAGCGGCCGAGATGGGTTTTCTCCGCAGGGTGGCTGGCGTCTCCCTTAGGGATAAGGTGAGAAGTTCAGTCATCCGGGAGGGACTCGGAGTTGAACCGCTCCTCCTTCGCGTCGAAAGGAGCCAGTTGAGGTGGTTCGGGCCCCTAGTAAGGATGCCACCTGGGCGCCTCCCTAGGGAGGTGTTCCAGGCACGTCCAGCTGGGAGGAGACCAAGGGGTAGACCTAGGACCAGGTGGAGGGATTATATCTCTTCGCTGGCCTGGGAGCGCCTTGGGATCCCCCAGTCAGAGCTGGTTGATGTGGCCAGGGAAAAGAAAGTTTGGGGCTCTCTGCTGGAACTGCTACCCCCGCGACCTGACCACGGATAAGCGGGAGAAGATGGATGGATGGATGGAGACCGACGTTAGCAGAAGCCCCGTCTGTGCACACGGAGACCGACTCTGTCGGCCAGTGATCTAAGCGCCTTCTGGAAAAGCTTCACAAGTACGTCGGTACGCAAAGGTGCTTAGTGACACAAGTGACGGTACGCATTTCAGATTTTTGCCGCGCATGCGTACCTGCGTACCTGCGTACCTGTTATGTGCACCCCTGGTTATAAATAATATCAGCCAGCCTGTTTTAATTTGAACTAGAATATATTAGAACATTTCATGAATTGACCCGATAGGAAGTATTCACTTTTGGCGATAAAGCATGATGAATGATGACTGTCGGATACCTTAGTTATAGAGGCGTCAATACATGTATCACAAGCATTCAAATTCTTATTGTTCTGGAATATGTCAACTATTGTTACTCTTACTCAAGTAAAGTATCTGAGAAATGGCAGACAGACAGGCAGGCAGACAGACAGACAGACAGACAGGCAGACAGACAGACAGACAGACAGAAAGACAGGCAGGCAGGCAGACAGACAGACAGACAGACAGACAGACAGACAGACAGACAGGCAGGCAGACAGGCAGACAGACAGACAGACAGACAGGCAGGCAGACAGGCAGACAGACAGACAGACAGACAGAAAGACAGGCAGGCAGGCAGACAGGCAGGCAGGCAGACAGACAGACAGACAGACAGGCAGACAGACAGACAGACAGACAGACAGACAGACAGACACAGACAGACAGACAGACAGACAGACAGACAGACAGACAGGCAGACAGACAGACAGACACAGACAGACACAGACAGACAGACAGACAGGCAGACAGGCAGACAGGCAGACAGGCAGACAGACAGACAGACAGACAGACAGGCAGACAGACAGACAGACAGACAGACAGACAGACAGGCAGGCAGGCAGGCAGGCAGACAGGCAGAAAGACAGACAGACAGACAGACAGACAGACAGACAGACAGACAGACAGACAGACAGGCAGGCAGGCAGGCAGGCAGACAGACAGACAGACAGGCAGGCAGTCAGGCAGGCAGGCAGACAGACAGACAGACAGGCAGGCAGACACAGACAGACAGACAGACAGACAGACAGACAGACAGACAGGCAGACAGACAGACAGACAGACAGGCAGGCAGGCAGGCAGGCAGACAGGCAGAAAGACAGACAGGCAGGCAGGCAGGCAGGCAGGCAGGCAGACAGACAGACAGACAGACAGGCAGGCAGGCAGGCAGGCAGACAGACAGACAGACAGACAGACAGACAGACAGACAGACAGACAGACAGACAGACAGACAGACACAGACAGACAGACAGACAGACAGACAGACAGACAGACAGACAGGCAGACAGACAGACAGACAGGCAGGCAGGCAGGCAGGCAGGCAGGCAGACAGGCAGAAAGACAGACAGACAGACAGACAGACAGGCAGACAGGCAGACAGACAGACAGACAGACAGACAGACAGACAGACAGACAGACAGACAGACAGACACAGACAGACAGACAGACAGACAGACAGACAGGCAGACAGACAGACAGACAGGCAAATAGATAGAAATACAATGAATTGACCAGATGTCAGATACCTTAGAGATAGAGGCGTCAATACATGTATCACAAGCGTTCTAATTATATTACTCTGCATTTTGATGCTTATACTTACTTACACTTCAGTAAGATTTTGAATGCAGGACTTTTTCTGCAATATGTCAACACTGTAGTATTGTTACAGATAGATAGAAATACAATTGATTGACCAGCTGTCAGATACCTTAGTGACAGTATTAATATCAGATACCTTAGTGACAGTATTTATATCAGATACCTTAGTGATGGAGGCGTCGATGACGGGGATGGGGGAGGGGGAGCGGCAGATCGGGGGGGAGGACACCTCGCTGTTAGAGCCCTCCTCCCCCGACTCCTCCCTCACCGGAGAGAGGAGGCAGCAACTTGCCGTCATCTGAAGGAAACAGGAAACAGGAAACAGGAAACATGCAGCAGGAAGTGAGTGTTGATTAATAACTCAATGCAGCTTTCATAAACAGGTTACTTAAAGGTCCCCTATTATTCTGTTTCTCATCAATATGTCACAGGTCTCAGATATATCCAGAGCCTGTCTCTGATTGGCTGAAACACCAAACAGATCATTGCAGCATTACCCATAATCCCCTCTGTTTCAGCCCTGTTTCCAAAGTGCTGATTCTCTGTCTGTTACTTTAGATGAAAATAAGGAGCCCCTCCCCACGCCCCTCTGAGAGAGATTTGGTTACAAAGAACTCAATGGTGCTCTAGGAGGAGATTCAGGTGATAGGGGGGGGGGGGGGGGTTACCTTGGTTGCTGATTGGCTAATGGTTACACAAGTCAAAACATCGAGAGAGAATCTTTTTTCCTGAAACTTTCAGAGTCTCTTTACACAGAGGGGACACATGTTGATGTAGAAGAGACATGTGTCCCCTCTGTGTAAAGATAGAGTCTCTTTCCACAGAGGGGACACATGTTGATGTAGAAGAGACATGAAGAAGTGGATTTTGCAGAATAGGGGACCTTTAAAGCAGGTTATTGGGTGTATCGTCTTCTCACCGTGAGAGTCTGAGCTGAGGGTTTCTCCCTCGCCTCCCCCTCGCTGACCGTCAGTAACATCGTGGCGTGTTTCGCCTTCACTGCCAGCATCTTACTCTTAGAGTTCAGAGAGGCGATCTGCTCCTGGTAGCCCTTGATCTTCTGAGCCAGCTCCTGCTCACAGAGACAAGAGACACATGTTCAGGGAGGAGGACATCTCAGCAAGGCAGAGGAAACACATCAGGACATTCAGTCATCAGTAAAACACTAGAGGAAGTCAGGAGGACACGTGTGCATGAGGTGGGTAAAGAGAGGTGGATATGCACTGAAGAACATGTTTGTGTTCAATTCACATGTTACGTTTTTGTTTATATGAATTTCCTCTAGACTTAACACATGTAAGCACGTCATTCTTTATCTGCTTGTTTGTATTAAACTGTTGACTTGTCCTTCCCTTCCTCCCCTTCCCTCCTGCACGTATAAGTTGTGTCAGGTGAGTGTAACAAAGGGCTGTAGTGGTGTAGTCCTCGTGGTGCAGGATCTGAGCCTAACTCTGAAATAACTGTCCTGTGTTGGTTGGTTTGTGTTAGTGTATGAAAGATTGTTACCTCATGGTGCAGGATCTGAGCCTAACTCTGATAACTGTCCTGTGTTGGTTGGTTTGTGTTAGTGTATGAAAGATTGTTACCTCATGGTGCAGGATCTGAGCCTAACTCTGATAACTGTCCTGTGTTGGTTGGTTTGTGTTAGTGTATGAAAGATTGTTACCTCATGGTGCAGGATCTGAGCCTAACTCTGATAACTGTCCTGTGTTGGTTGGTTTGTGTTAGTGTATTAAAGATTGTTACCTCGTGGTGCAGGATCTGAGCCTGCAGCTCCTGGATGTTGTTGGTGGGGATGGGTCGGTCCTGGATGACCCGGTGAGCTTCCTCTATAAGCGCCTGCAGGTCCTTCACCTCCTGTTCGTACTGCTCAGACTGCACCACCGCCTCCTGCAGAACAAACAGAAAATCACATCTGCAGAGAACTGTTGCTCTAACCCTAACACAGAGAACACTCAGATGATATGCAGAAAGCCCTATGGATCCTTCAGATCAAGCTAAGTCTTCTTTTATCCTCCTAAAGAGTTGCTGTACCTGCAGGATGTTGCACTGCTGGATGGCGACGTGCTGCAGCTGGCTGGCCTCCTGTTGCAGCCTCAGTGCTGTACGGCAGATGTTCAGAGAGGGCATCACTTCCTCCGGGACCCTCAGAGCGCTCTGACACATCTGCACCGCCACCACCTGCTGCTTCAGACCCTCCATGTCCGCCAGCAGCCGCTGCAGGGACACATTACACCAGGTTAAAAACCTTTAATGGGCTTTAAACATTACAGACATGATGTTAACGAGCATTAACCATTAAAGACATGATGCTAACGAGCATTAACCATTAAAGACATGATGCTAACGAGCATTAACCATTAAAGACATGATGCTAACGAGCATTAACCATTAGATGATGTTAACGAGCATTAACCATTAAAGACATGATGCTAACGAGCATTAACCATTAGATGATGTTAACGAGCATTAACCATTAAAGACATGATGCTAACGAGCATTAACCATTAGATGATGTTAACGAGCATTAACTATTAAAGACATGATGCTAACGAGCATTAACCATTAAAGACATGATGCTAACGAGCATTAACCATTAGATGATGCTAACGAGCATTAACCATTAGATGATGTTAAGGAGCATTAACCATTAGATGATGTTAAGGAGCATTAACCATTAAAGACATGATGCTAACGAGCATTAACCATTAAACACATGATGCTAACGAGCATTAACCATTAGATGATGTTAAGGAGCAGCGTTACCTGTCTCTGAGCCAGCTGCTCCTTCAGGCTCTGCCTCCCTAGCTCTGGGGAGGTGATGGTGGCCTGCACCGTCTCCAGAGCCGCCTGCAGGGCCTTCACCTCTGTCTCCAGGGCCTCCATACTCTGAGCACGGCACACACACATAATATCAGCAAGGTGTGTGAGACACTGGTGCATGCTTCTACCTGTAGAATCACTTACTGTTATGTTTTGTGAAGCTATATAAATAAAGTTTGATAGATTAATAAGTGTACCTTATTAATAATAGTGTGTGTGTACCTTGTTAATAATAGTGTGTGTGTACCTTGTTATTAATAATGTGTGTGTGTGTACCTTGTTATTAATAAGTGTGTGTGTACCTTGTTATTAATAATAGTGTGTATGTGTACCTTGTTATTAATAAGTGTTTGTGTACCTTGTTATTAATAAGTGTGTGTGTACCTTGTTATTAATAAGTGTGTGTGTACCTTGTTATTAATAAGTGTGTGTGTGTGTACCTTGTTATTAATAATGTGTGTGTGTACCTTGTTATTAATAATGTGTGTGTGTGTACCTTGTTATTAATAATAGTGTGTGTGTACCTTGTTATTAATAAGTGTGTGTGTGTACCTTGTTATTAATAAGTGTGTGTGTGTGTACCTTGTTATTAATAATGTGTGTGTGTGTACCTTGTTATTAATAATGTGTGTGTGTAACTTGTTATTAATAAGTGTGTGTGTGTACCTTGTTATTAATAAGTGTGTGTGTACCTTGTTATTAATAAGTGTGTGTGTACCATGTTATTAATAATAGTGTGTGTGTACCTTGTTATTAATAATGTGTGTGTGTACCTTGTTATTAATAATAGTGTGTGTGTACCTTGTTATTAATAATAGTGTGTGTGTACCTTGTTATTAATAATGTGTGTGTGTACCTTGTTATTAATAATGTGTGTGTGTACCTTGTTATTAATAATGTGTGTGTACCTTGTTATTAATAATAGTGTGTGTGTACCTTGTTATTAATAATAGTGTGTGTGTACCTTGTTATTAATAATGTGTGTGTGTACCTTGTTATTAATAAGTGTGTGTTACCTTGTTATTAATAATAGTGTGTGTGTACCTTGTTATTAATAATAGTGTGTGTGTACCTTGTTATTAATAATGTGTGTGTACCTTGTTATTAATAATAGTGTGTGTGTACCTTGTTATTAATAATAGTGTGTGTGTACCTTGTTATTAATAAAAGTGTGTGTGTACCTTGTTATTAATAATGTGTGTGTGTACCTTGTTATTAATAATAGTGTGTGTGTACCTTGTTATTAATAATAGTGTGTGTGTACCTTGTTATTAATAATAGTGTGTGTGTACCTTGTTATTAATAATAGTGTGTGTGTACCTTGTTATTAATAAGTGTGTGTGTGTACCTTGTTATTAAAAAGTGTGTGTGTACCTTGTTATTAATAAGTGTGTGTGTGTACCTTGTCAGCGTCCTGCAGGCTCTCCAGCCGGCCCCTCATGCTCTGCTGCAGCTCCTCACTGAGTCGACTCAGGTCACACACCTGCTGACTCAGAGCCTCCACCTGAAGGACCTCCGACAGCAGCTCCACCTGAGAAGCATCACAATGAACCAAGGTGTCATTCTCGAACTCTAATTAACACAGCTGATTTTAATAGTTGATCGTTACACACCTTCTCAGCCATGGACTCCACGTCTCCGTGCAGCTCCCGGGACTCTCGAAGCACCGACTGAGGTGGGGGACAAGATAAGAAAATATGAATAAACAAATTACATTAAACTTTATAAAAAATGTAATATGTGTATTGTTCTCACCTGGTACATGCGGATCTGCTCCTGCAGGTGAACGGAGGAGTTCCAGATGATGTTGGCTCTCACCAGACTTCTGGATTTCTCCGACCACCGTACGATGAAATCCAGCATCTCGTTGTATTCGTCCAGGTAACACACAGCCTGAGGAGAGGAAACACAGAGGAAGAAGGTATAAATCACTACATGTTGTAATTATAAGAGACGTACCTTTTTGATCCAGTTGTGGATTTTTTGACTATTTTTCTGAATTCATTTTTTTCTGAATTTTGACTTTTTTTCTAAGAATTTTGACTTTTTTTCAGGATTTTGACTTCTTTCTCTGAATTTTGACTTTTTTCTAAGACATTTTGACTTTTAAAGCACAACACAGAGGAAGAAGGTATACATCACTACACACTGTAATAATACGCACCTTTTTGATCCAGTTGTGCCGGCAGTCGGCGAGTCTTGACGTCTGACGGTGAGTTTCTGACAGTTTGCTGATGTTGTCGCTCAGCTGTTTGGCCAAAAGGGGGTTCCTGCGCCCGAAATCCTGAACAGCTGATTCCAGATCAGAGAGGGAGCGCCCGCAGGAGTCCAGCTCCTCCACCACACTCTGAGGAAACATATGTATGTTAATCATTCACTGTTTAACATCATTTCAAGAGAGTCCAGCTCACTTATTTTAACATCATGTTAGAAAGCACATCAATAGATAGTGAGCCTTCAGTATCTCTCAGCCCTGCAGGACCCGTTGACCCACCTTGACCTCCTCCTTGGCGTGCTCCACGTCTGGAGACTTGTCCTTCAGTTTGGCAGAAACAGCCTTCAGCCTCTCTGAGATGTCGTGGATTCTGCAGCTGAAATCCTCTTTTATCTCCCGGGTCTTCTGGATCTCTCTCTCCCTCGAAAGCACCTGGAGAACAGACACAATCAAACATTAGCAGGCTGTGTTTGTGAAGTGTACAGGCTTTACTGTCACATGCACAACAGCTGCTAATCTCAGGTTCCTGCAGGAGTTCAACGTATACTTGAACTTTCTAAGAATTTTGACTTTTTTTCTCAGAGATGTTGAAAAAATGTTTCTGAATATGAACCTTTTTCCTGAATATGAACTTTCTTCTCAGAATTTTTATTTGTTCTCAGAATTACATTTGTTTATGAATTTTGATTGTTTCTAATTTTTTTCCCTAAATGTTGACTTTTTCTAAGAAATGTCGACTTGTATTACCTGAATTTAGAATTTTGATATCAGAATTGCATTTTTTTCTGAATTTTGTTTCTGAATTTTTGAGTTCTTTCTCAGAATACCTTTTTTTCTCAGAATTTCTTTGATTTCTTTTTTTTATAAGAATTGCATTTGTTTCTGAATTTGGACTTTTTCTCAGAATATGGACTTTTTCTAAGAATTTCATTTATTTCAGATATTTGACTTCTTTTCTAAGAATTTTGTCTGAATTTCGACTTGATGCATGATATGAAATAAGGGAATAAGACATGCTGCAGCTAATGAGAACCTGTACCTGGTCCTCGATGGCCCCCAGAGCTAGGGAGACCTCTGCCAGCTGCATGGAGATCTCTGAGGGCAGGATGGTGTACAGATCCAGGTATTTACTCTGCTGCTGCTCCGCCAGCTTCTCCACGCTGTGGCGGAACGACATCACCTCCCCGTGCACCACCTGCAGAACCAACACTTTAAAACTCACACATATACACTATATATATCTATATATGTGTGTGTGTTTTGACGGTGTACATCCAGCTCCTGCAGCAACAAGAGCAGTGCACTTGAAACCATATATTTGTGTGTGTGTGTGTGTGTGTGTGTGTGTGTGTGTGTGTGTGTGTGTGTTTGTGTGTGTGTGTGTGTGTGTGTGTGTGTGTGTGTGTGTGTGTGTGTGTGTGTGTGTGTGTGTGTGTGTGTGTGTGTGTACCTCCAGCTCCTGCAGCAGAGCCTCTATATCAGTGTGGGGTTGAGCAGCAGCTCCCGGCTCTCTTGGATCCAGGACTTCACGACGCTCAGCTCCTTCTCCACCTCCTCGCGGTCCTCAGCTCCTGAGAGGCCTGGAGCGCTTCAGACGGGACTGAGTCAGCAGGCTGCATGGGGAATAACACATCATGTAATATATATAACTTCATATAGTAGAAAGAGCTTCAGACGGGACTGAGTCAGCAGGCTGCACGGGGAATAATACATCATGTAATATATATAACTTCATATAGTAGAAAGAGCTTCAGACGGGACTGAGTCAGCAGGCTGCATGGGGAATAACACATCATGTAATATATATAACTTCATATAGTAGAAAGAGCTTCAGACGGGACTGAGTCAGCAGGCTGTACGGGGAATAATACATCATGTAATATGTATAACTTCATATAGTAGAAAGAGCTTCAGACGGGACTGAGTCAGCAGGCTGCACGGGGAATAATACATAATTTAATATGTATAACTTCATATAGTAGAAAGAGCTTCAGACGGGACTGAGTCAGCAGGCTGAGGGAGATAATACACATATCATATCGATAACTTCACTTCTAAAAGTAGAGGATGCTTCATACTGAGACAGCAGAATTTCTCTCAGAATTTTGACTTTTTTTCCAAATACATTTTGACTTTTTTTTCTGAAATTAGATTTATTCCACATTTTGACTTTTTCTCAGAATTGCATTTTTTTCTGAATTTTGACATTATTTCTGAATATTGACTTCTTTCTGAATGTTGACTTTTTTAGCAGTTGACCAATCCCTCGTCCCCACCTCTCCATGCGCTCCTGCACCGCCCAGATCTCCTTGAGCGAGGGCAGCTCCTCCTGCTCCGTGGTGGGCGAGGGAACTTCCACGTCGTGCAGCAGGCTGAGGGCGTACTGCCTCACCAGAGTGAGAGAGGACAGCTCTCTCTCCAGGTCCTGCACCAGAAGCTCCTGCTGCTCCTGGAGAGCCTGCAGAGACACTTTGGAGGCCTTCTCCACCGCAGAGTCAGGGAAGCGGTTCTGCAGTTCCTCGCACACGCCCCGCACCTTCAACATCTGTGAATAATAATAAGATCAGAGTCAGGGAACCAGTTCTACAGCTCCTCATCCGAACCCCCGCACCTTCAACATCTGTGAATAAGATTATAGAAGATCTGAGACATTTTGACCTTTTTCTCAGAATTTCAATTTTTTCTCAGAATTTATTTTCTTTCTAAGAATTAAAAAAATGTCAGGATGTTGACTTTTTCTAATAATTTTGGCTTTCCTTTTATAATTTTCTACTTTTTCGAACAATTTTCTTTGTTTTCTTCAGAATTTTTTCTTATTTTCAGAATTTTTTACTTTTTTGAAGAATTTCATTTTTTGAAGAATTTCATTTTTTTCTCAGAATTTTATTTATTTAAAAAATCTGAATTTTGACAACTTTTCAAAAAAAGAAGAAATAAATCTGAACTAAGAAACATTAGGAAAGGTAAGAATATGTGTTTTAATAAAAGAGTCACATGAGTGGTGTTACCTTCTCCCTGAAGGTCCTCCAGTCCTGCGCGGTGTCCTCCAGCACCGTCTCTCGGCCCCGGGCCACGCTCCTCAGGCGGGTCCAGCGCTGCCACACGGTGGTCATCGAGCGGCTGATGGTGGCCTTCGAGGCGTCGCTGCCACCAGCTCCAGCTGAGAACGCCTGCTCCTCCAGGAGGCGCAGCTTCTCCTGGAAGCCGTTCACAGCGACCACCAGAGACTAAAGCACAGAGAGGTAATCAACACTGTGCATCATAAAAGAACATATTTATTATTCCTTTCCTGTATTTAGACTTGTACTATTCCTCTGTTCACCAGCAGCACAAACAGAGAGGTAATGAACACAGTGCATTCATTAAAGAACATTATTTATTATTCCTCTGTTTACCAGCGACTGCAGCACAAAACATTTTTCTCATAATTTTGACTTTCTGAATGTTGCCTTGTATTATTCCTGTGTTTACATTACATTACATGTCACTTGTTAGACGCTTTTATCCAAAGCGACTTACATACTCAATACTGTGGGCAATCCCCACAGGAGCAATTTGGGGTGAAGTGTCTCAGGGACACAACGACATGCTGACTGCAGAGGGGTTTGAACCTGTGCTCCCCTGATCCCAACACCAATGCACAACCCACTGCGCCACACCCCTCCCTACCCGGTGTTTGCACAGCTTCTCCTCGGCCTCCTCGCTGGTCGCTGCCTTGGCGGTGGAAAACTCCGTCAGCTTCTTCTCCGCCTCGTTCATCAGCTCGATGACCGTCTGCCGAGCCTCTTGGTACGACTTCCACTGACACACACAGCTGAGGAGAAACACATTAAACATTATTTACTATCTTATTAACTAACTATCACTTTCTGCATTTAACATGTGCTCTCCGGGTGAAGTAAAAATAGATTCATGTAGGAAAATAGATTTTTATCTTCTCATATTCTGGATTGTTTCACAAAGGATTTAATTGTATTTTTACAAGAATTCTGAAAAAAATGTGGAAATTCTTTTTTTAAATAAAGAAATTCTCAGAAAAAAGAAATCCTTAGAAAAAAAAGGAATTCTTATAAAATATATCAAAAATTCAACAAAAAAAAAGGAAATCCTGAGAAAAAAATGAATAACACTTTTAATAATAAAATGTTTATTTGTACCTCTGCAGGACGTCCTGGTGACACTGCAGCTGGTCCCGGACCTCGCCCCCTCTCTGCCGGGCCGACTCCAGGCTGAGGAGCAGCTGCTCGCGGGCGGTGGGGTTCACGAGGCTCTGCAGGGGGGAAGAGGCTCTGGAGCTCCTGCAGGTGAGGAGGAACTCCTGCTCCGTGTTCATGATGTCCTCCTGCTGACGGAGACACTCCTCGTAGTTTTCCACGTCCACGCCGAGCCCCGCCTCCTGCAGGAAGGACACGGCGTCTTCCAGCCACTCACAGGCCGCCTGCATCCTGAAGTGGTACTGCTGACAGAGACCCAGAGCCTCCTCCAGGGTGATCTATACAGAAACATTATCATATATCTATAATATCTAAGCATCCTCAGTGTAAGAAAAGGTTTTTAGAGAGTACTTGTCCATGGACAAGTGAGTTTGGACAAGTGAAAAATCGACCGGCATCATATTTTACATTTTCCCACGGTTTCTACGACACCGCTAACGTAAGTGAGCGGTAAGATTTTCCTGCATCGCACATAGGGATGGGTATCGTTTGGATTTTAACGATTCCGGTTATGCTTTTCGATTCCGGTTCTTTTCGGTTCTCGATTCCGGTTCTTTGAGAGGGTAAAAATAAGTCCCATGACAAACTGGGAGAAAAATATATTTATGAAAACATTAAGTCAAATCTGTATTCCTATTTACAAATCACTTCATACTGTTTAATTTAGTTACGGTTATTGAATACAATTATATAAAAATATTGTTTAGTTAGTTCTAAGTGGAGCAGTTTGAGAATGTACAACTGGCCCAGTCTCCTCTGATGTTACACTGCAACCTGCCTGTGAGACAGAGTCCAACCACACAGTCTGTGTCCAACACATGTCCTGCAACACACATGCTGCAGCTGCCCAGCTACTCTGTTTGGAAAAGTAAATAAATAGTATTTTCATTTCAATAATGTACTTTCTATACCCTGCTTCATAAACAATACTGACATCCCTGCTCCTCCGAGTCTGGGGGTCCGGGGATGTGAGGACAGCGCGAGGACACAGACAGGGAGGCTGCTTTACTTCATAAAGGAGATGGCGGTCAATATTAACAACATAGGAGCTAAAACGCTCAATAACCTTCATTACGTGTTAGAGAAAGAACATAAGAAAGGTTGACTAACATGAGGCTGTTAAACGGGCAGCGGATCCGCTGTGTGTAGAAGAGAGAGAGAGAGAGAGAGAAGAGAGAGAGAGAGGAGAGAGAGAGAGAGAGAGAGAGAGAGAGAGAGAAGAGAGAGAGAGAGAGAGAGAGAGAGAGAGCTGCGGTCGCGGGGCTCCTCCTGTCCTCACAACTCTTATTAATCCCGGTACCGGACAATTGTTATTTGTTCTTACTCGGAACCGAGTTTTGCTTCCCAACCCTGCCACTGTGCTACACGTCCCGCCCCACCCCGCCCGCCCGCCCGCCCCGCCCCGCCCGCCCGCCCCGCCCCGTCTAACAGTACAGAAAGCGGCGAGATGCATTTCCTTAGGAATCGACAAGCAAAACCACAACAATGGCGGACACGGACAATTTGCGAATGAGTTCCTTCTTTTGTAAACTGAAGTTATCAATCATTTGTCAATAAATGAGGGCGAAAAACGTCACCTGTCCGTCGGACAAGTCAATTGAAAGATCTACTTGTCCGATATTGTAAAGCACACGTCCCGGACGGTGGGACGTGTGCTTTTTTGCACACTGATCCTGAAGTGGTTTTGACTTTTTTCTGAGTCTTTCTTTTTTCTCAGAATTTTGAAATTGTTTCTGAATCTTGACTGAACGTGCGCCCCCTCTCACCTGCTTGGAGCTCAGAGCCTTCTGTACGTCCGCCTGCAGTTTGGCCATCTCCTGCAGACTGTTGTCCACGTGTCCGGGCACCAGCTCGTTGGCTCCGATATACGTCTGTTTCTCCCGGCTGCTGAGTGCTGCCACGATCCTCAGCCTCGACTGCACCTCCTCCTGCATGATCTGCTGCTTCCGGATCTCCTCCTGCACCTTCTCCACCCTCACATCCACGATCACAGCGCAGTCCAGCTCATCCCTGACCCTCTGAAGCCACTCCAGCGTCCGCTCCATCTCCGTCTCAAAGTCTTTGCTCTGCACAAAGCGTGTCTCACACTCTTCGATCAGATCTCCTACGGCCGCCTGCAGGGACCTCAGCTCCTCCTGCCACAGCACCACCTGCTCCTTGGAGGCATCCTGTGCTCCCTGCTCCACCCGAGGAGCCAGAGTGTCCATCTGCTCCATCAAACGCGACAAATGAGAGTTAGCGCTTTGCAAACTCCCGGCCAGAGTGTGGTAGTTCTTCAGCCTCTCCTCCGCTGACTGAGTCTCCTCGTTCACTTTCACCAGCTGCTCCTTGGTGGCCTTCAGCTGCGAGTCCACCTGCAGGGCCATGGCTTTGTGGTCCTCGAAGGACTCCAGCGTCTCGTCCAGGTGCTCCACCTTCTGCTCCACCAGCCTCTTCAGTCCATTGTACAGACTCACCAGCGTGGTCATCTCCTCGGGGCGCCAGGGCTGCCCGGTGCTCCTGAAGCCCTCCTTCTTCTGGTTCAGCTCACTGACGGCGAGTCCCAGACGGATCAAATCGCTCTGCAGGGATCTGTAGTCTCTTTGCAGACTCTCCACCTCCTCCGTCTGCAGACCCACCGGCTGCTTCCCCAGGCTGCTGAACTGCTCCTCCAGCTCCTGCAGGGCCTTGTGGGTCACGTCTATAAAGGAGGTGTACTCGTTGCGGGTGAGGATGGCCTGCTGGATCTTCTCCTGCTTCTCCCTGGCGAGCGCGAGGATGCTGTTGTACTGCTGCGGCAGCGTGTTCAGCTTCTCGTCCAGGTAGCAGTGGTCCAGCTCGTTGAGACTCGGGAGGATCTCCTGCCCGGCGCTCCACGATCAGCAACAAGTTCTCGTTCTCCATCGCCTGCTCCACGATCTGCTCGTACTTCACCAGCTGCGCTTCCAGCTCGCCGTCTCCCACCATCAGGTTGATCTCAGGGAAGGTGATGATGTCGGCCTGTTTGATCCACACGCAGATCCTCTCCAGGTCGGACTTGAAGTACTTCCTTGAGACCAGAACCTTCTCCAGCTCCTGCAGCTTCTGTCCACAGCGGTGCAGCGTTTTGTCGAATATGTTCTGGAGCTCCTGCAGCTTGGAGAGGATCTCGTTCCTCTCCTCGTCGCTGGCGCCCCTCATCAGGTCTCGGCCCTGCGCCCACAGGGAGGTCAGCTCGCTCTGGTAGGCCTTCAGGCTGCTCTGGATGTTCCTGCAGGTCCTCACCTGTTTGGACAGGTCTTCAGGTAACAGAGCAACGTGTTCCTCAGCCTGAGCCTTCTTCTCGTTCTGCTGAACCCAGGAGATCGACTGCCCCACCGCCATCAGGAACTGGCTCCGCTCTGTGAACGCCTTGCTCAGGTGCTTCCTGCGCTGCACCACCTGCAACACACAGAGACATTTATTAGACAACCGTGAAAATACATTCTGCTTTACTGCTGATGTCACATCACTGCATGCAGAGCTGCAGGATGTGGTGTTTCTGTTGGACCCTGAAGGTAGCATCTCCCTGCTTCCCTCCACAGAGGCTTCCTCCTAAAGCAGCAACTGTCCTCCTCACCTTCACGCTCAGGTTCTCCACCTCGGCCTGGGTGGAGCTGATCAGCTGTTGGAGGCGTTGCCGCTCTCTGAGTCCGAGGCGGGCCAGAACCCGGTCAGAATCTGCCGTGGCCTGATCCAGGATCAGCTGTTTGGCCTCCAGTTCGCTGCAGACGCTCAGGTGATCGAACAGGAAGCTCTGCGCCAGCTCCGGGGGCGGGCTCATCTTCATGGCCTCTGATAGGGCAGGCTGCTGCTCCTCTGCCCAATCACGCGCCTCCCTGAGCCGGGCCTCCACCTGGCCCATCTCCTCCAGCGTCAGCACGGAGTCCTGGATCTTCCTCTGGATCAGGCTCTGCATCTGAGCCCAGCGCTGCTCGAAGTGGCTGATCTGCTCCTTCACCAGCTCCTTATCGTCCAGGTTCAGCTGCTGCACCACCTTCTGCTTCTGCTCCTTCAGGGCCTCCAGGGTTCCCTTCTGCTCCTCCAGGGTCACCGCCAGCCTCCGCAGGGCCTCCAGGTGCTGAGAGGAGCTCTCTGCATCCGTCCTGGAACACACACATGGAAATAAAGACCCTCTTTCCTCCTGTACCTTTGTTATTCATGTTTTATTATCTTTGCCTTTAAATTAGTGTTTTTAAAGGCCATTCTATAATATTGTTTCTTAATGCTCTTAATGTTTTTCCTTTCTGTAAAGCACTTTGAATTTCCTTGTGTTGAAAGGTGCAATATAAATAAACTTGCCTTGCCTTATCTTATCTTATCTTAATTTGAAGCTAAGGTTCCTGCAGGATCTCAGACTCACCTGGCTAGGTTGTCCCAGTCTCGGGAGACCTGTTCGAACAGCGTCTCCACAGCAGAGATGCAGAGATGATACTCTGCGGCTCGCTGCAGATCCTCCTCCCTCTGGACCTGCAGCTGCTGGGCCTGGCTGCGCAGATCCAGCCAGCGCAGACGCAGACGCTCCAGCTCTGCCAGTTCTGGAGACTCCTGTCCCTCCGTCAGGGTCTTCACTGTCTCCTGTCCCTCCATCAGTCCCTTCACTGTCTCCTGTCCCTCCGTCAGTCTGCTATCTGTCTCCTGTCCCTCCGTCAGTCTCTTCACCGTCTCCTGTCCCTCCGTCAGTCTCTTCACCGTCTCCTTCATCTTGGTCAGGACGCTCTGCTTACTCTGAAGCTGCTGGCTGCACTCCTGTGGGACAACACGTATACTGCATGGTTACCCCAAATACATCTTAAATATAACGAAAATAATTCTGAACACATGTTTAGAATACATCCAAATATTAATCCAAGGTAAATCAAAATATATATGCAAAAATACATCGGGACGAAGCGGAGGTGCCCACGAGTCCTCCTTCTGGGCCTGGCTCCAGAAGGAGGACTCAGGCTTCCTCCGGGCCGGGTATCCTCACTTCTTATGTTGTCTTTCATGAGGTCTTTGAACCTATCTTAGTCTGGCCCCTTGCCTGAGACCAATTTGCCAGGAACACAAGGTTCCAGACAGCACAGGTTCCTCGGGGCACACAAACCTCTCCACCACGATAAGGTGCTGGTTCTTCACAGATTTATATATATAATCCTATATTTGACCCTCTTGGTGTTACCTTGGCCTGCTGCAGCATGTTGTGGGCGATCTTCTCCTCGAGCTCCGCAGGTCTCCTGGAGAGGCTGAGCAGCTGCTGCTCCGTGTCCACAAACAGAGCGCCGAGCTCCTGCTTCTGCTCCTTCACCTCCCTCCAGCCCTCCCACAGCGCCTGGGAGCGGGACATCCTGTCCTCGATCTGCAGGAGGACACACACTCTTACCGTTTAAAGAACTGGACTGGAGCTCACACTCTACCACTCATGAGGATAAACAGTGCTTTGCAAAAGTACAAAACCCCTTCTGTTTTGCATATTTGTTCGCATTCAAACCTGGAATTTAAATGATTTTGGATTTGGGTTTTATGAACTTGGCCAACACAAAATTGTCAAACAGAAACCCTGGTGTGTGTTGGTGTGTGTTGGTGTGTGTTGGTGTGTGTTGGTGTGTGCTGGTGTGTGCTGGTGTGTGCTGGTGTGTGCTGGTGTGTGCTGGTTTGTGTTGGTGTGTGTTGGTGTGTGCTGGTGTGTGTTGGTGTGTGTTGGTGTGTGCTGGTGTGTGCTGGTGTGTGTTGGTGTGTGTTGGTGTGTGCTGGTGTGTGCTGGTGTGTGTTGGTGTGTGTTGGTGTGTGCTGTGTGTGCTGGTGTGTGTGGTGTATGCTGGTGTGCTGGTGTGTGTTGGTGTGTACTGGTGTGTGTTGGTGTGTGCTGGTGTGTGTTGGTGTGTGCTGGTGTGTACTGGTGTGTGTTGGTGTGTGTTGGTGTGTGCTGGTGTGTGTTGGTGTGTGTTGGTGTGTGTTGGTGTGTGTTGGTGTGTGCTGGTGTGTGTTGGTGTGTGTTGGTGTGTGCTGGTGTGTGTTGGTGTGTGCTGGTGTGTGTTGGTGTATGTTGGTGTGTGCTGGTGTGTGTTGGTGTGTGCTGGTGTGTGTTGGTGTGTGTTGGTGTGTGCTGGTGTGTGTTGGTGTGTGCTGGTGTGTGCTGGTGTGTGTTGGTGTGTGCTGGTGTGTGTTGGTGTGTGCTGGTGTGTGCTGGTGTGTGTTGGTGTGTGCTGGTGTATGTTGGTGTGTGCTGGTGTGTGCTGGTGTGTGCTGGTGTGTGCTGGTGTGTGTTGGTGTGTGTTGGTGTGTGCTGGTGTGTGTTGTTGTGTGCTGGTGTGTGTTGGTGTGTGTTGGTGTGTGCTGGTGTGTGCTGGTGTGTGCTGGTGTGTGTTGGTGTGTGCTGGTGTGTGTTGGTGTGTGCTGGTGTGTGTTGGTGTGTGCTGGTGTGTGTTGGTGTGTGTTGGTGTGTGCTGGTGTGTGCTGGTGTGTGTTGGTGTGTGTTGGTGTGTGCTGGTGTGTGTTGGTGTGTGCTGGTGTGTGTTGGTGTGTGCTGGTTTGCGTTGGTGTGTGTTGGTGTGTGTTGGTGTGTGCTGGTGTGTGCTGGTGTTATGTGTGTTCCTGTCCAGGGACTGCAGATGGAAATACGCTTTTCTATCTTTTAGCATCTCTTCTCTTTCTGAGATTCGTGGATTTGGATGCACGGTCCCTGTTCGATAAAGATATGATAATAAGAGATTAAGGATAATAAAGTGGTTGTGTACTGACCGTGAGTTTGAGCTGCTGCACCTGAGCAGCGGTGATCCTCACAGCCTCATCAGAGAGGTCACACTCTGAGCACACCAGGTCCAGGTAGGTGCTCGCCTGCTGCTGCAGAGCCCGGTACTGCTTCACCTGCTTCAGCGCCCCCTGCAGGCCGGTGGGGGGATGCAGCTGCAGCTCCTCCTCCTGGACGGCTCTCAGCCAGGCCTGGCTCTGCTGCAGCGTGTCCTGATGGCTGACGTGCTTCTGCAGCTCCCGGTCCAGACTCTGGTACACCTGCACCACAACACACACCTTTCTTTAGCTTTATATTATCATCCAATGGAGAGGCATGTTAGGGCAGTATAAGATACACAAATATATCAAATTCAAAGACAGTGAGGGAGGTTATAATCAAATAAGGATTGTAGGGAGTAGGTTTACTCTTAACTTTCTGAGATTATGAAGCTATTATTTTATTTTTATCCTTTAATAAACTATATATCTAAGATTAATGTTAGTAGAAATTATGAGGTTAAAGTCTATGAGAATATTTGATTTTTTTGTGTAAATTTATCACGTTTTTTGGAAGTTTTTAACTAAGAAAAGGACCCCAACCTTCCTGGCTTTTTATGTTTTGAACGTTAGTAAAAGTATAAGGGTTGTATAGTGTTTCTTACGCGCTGAGCGGTGCTGCAGATGGCACTGTAGCTGTCTCTGGCTCCCTGCAGGTGAGACTGCACCTGCTGCAGGATCTTACTCTGGACCTGCTCTGAGCAGCTGCTCAGCAGAGCGTCTGCTTTCTGCTGCAGACTGCGCAGACGCTCCTCAAAGCCGGAGATCTCCTCCATGATCGCCTGCAAGACAACAGTCAGGGGTTAAAAACACAGAGCATATTAATACACTTCTGTAGTGTTAGAAAACTCTCCCTGGTCCCCGGCTTGAGCTTCAACATCAGGATCCATGTATTTGTGATCCTCTCCAGAATGGAAGGAGTCATCACATACAGAGCATCAACTAGTTCCTGAACAGTGTCCTTCACATGCTGATATCCAAGAGAGGGAGTTACACAGTCACAAGATGGAGGAATAGAAAGCAGTATTCAATGTTTACTTCAGATCAGCTCCACGTCAGAAATGATCATGCTTGTCACATGTCTATCTCCATAGAGGCTGAATCATCATGTTAATCACATAGCTATCATATGCCTCAAACAGTCCTGATGCTCTTCTAGGTAATCATACATCCTGTCATGTTCACAGCTACAGTTGGGGTACCTTTGTTAGCATGTTACTCTCATACTGGAAGAGAACATTCAGGATTTTCCCAACACGTAGGTATATATATATATATCTCTGTTTTCAGGACCTTGTGTCGTGCCAGCTGCTGCGTGGCGGCCTCCATGCCTCCGCTCTGCCACGAGGAGTCACAGGACACCAGCCTGCTGGACATCTGCAGCAGCCACTTCTCCACCTCCTGCAGCTCGGTGTTGTACTCCTCGTGCTCCTTCACACACTCCACCAGCACCTGCACCTGCGTCTGAACACACACACACACACACAAAACATGTCAACACTCATCTACTCACAAATACTCCCGGAGGTTTTAAAATTATAAATCTGTGAGGAAGAGTCATATATTTAAAATGCAAAAGAAGAAAAAGGTAAAAGGGATTAAAAAGGTACATTTTCATTGACAAGAAAAAAATAACATATTCCCTGAAGAAACATTTTAAATATTGTCAAATATCTTAAAAATGTAGGAAAATTGAATA
The DNA here is from genome assembly GCA_031216635.1 of Dissostichus eleginoides. Taxonomy (NCBI): domain Eukaryota; kingdom Metazoa; phylum Chordata; class Actinopteri; order Perciformes; family Nototheniidae; genus Dissostichus; species Dissostichus eleginoides. Next base: position 34,081,413 of record CM062275.1, read on the forward strand.
TTTTCTGAGAAAATCACAAATCTGTGAGAAAAACTTCACTAATATCAGAAAATAAATGGAAGTATTCTCTGAGATTATAACGTTTTTTATTTAAAATAAAAAATGTGAATGTTACGAGATAAAAATGGGAAAATAAGAACAAAAACTCTGAGATTATAAAGTCAAACATTTAGGATGAAAGAAAAAGTTTCCTAAATGTTTGAAAAACTATTTTGTGAAATTAAAAATGATAAATGTACAATTCATTATTTTTCTCTGAGATTTAAATGGAAAAAGAAAACACAAAACCAACATAAATGTAAGATAAAAACATTGATTCCTCTCTAAAACGATAAATGTCACTTTAGATTAATCATGGTACGGTGTGTTTACCTGAGCAGCGTCCTCAGGTTATCATCTAACAGGTGTTATATGTACCTGAGCAGCGTCACAGAGGAACAGGTAGTCCTCCTGCAGCGTCCTCATGTTATTATCTAACAGGTGTTATATGTACCTGAGCAGCGTCACAGAGCAGCAGGTAGTCCTCCTGCAGCGTCCTCATGTTATTATCTAACATGTTATATTATATGTACCTGAGCAGCGTCACAGAGGAACAGGTAGTCCCCCTGCAGCGTCCTCATGTTATCATCTAACAGGTGTTATATGTACCTGAGCAGCGTCACAGAGGAACAGGTAGTCCTCCTGCAGCGTCCTCATGTTATTATCTAACAGGTGTTATATGTACCTGAGCAGCGTCACAGAGGAACAGGTAGTCCCCCTGCAGCGTCCTCATGTTATCATCTAACAGGTGTTATATGTACCTGAGCAGCGTCACAGAGGAACAGGTAGTCCTCCCGCAGCGTCCTCATGTTATTATCTAACAGGTGTTATATGTACCTGAGCAGCGTCACAGAGCAGCAGGTAGTCCCCCTGCAGCGTCCTCATGTTATTATCTAACAGGTGTTATATGTACCTGAGCAGCGTCCTCATGTTATTATCTAACAGGTGTTATATGTACCTGAGCAGCGTCACAGAGGAACAGGTAGTCCCCCTGCAGCGTCCTCATGTTATTATCTAACAGGTGTTATATGTACCTGAGCAGCGTCCTCATGTTATTATCTAACAGGTGTTATATGTACCTGAGCAGCGTCCTCATGTTATTATCTAACAGGTGTTATATGTACCTGAGCAGCGTCACAGAGGAACAGGTAGTCCTCCTGCAGCGTCCTCATGTTATTATCTAACAGGTGTTATATGTACCTGAGCAGCGTCCTCATGTTATTATCTAACAGGTGTTATATGTACCTGAGCTGCGTCACAGAGCAGCAGGTAGTCCTCCTGCAGCGTCCTCAGGTTGTCTCTGATGGACGGGTCGTGCACAGAGTCCAGCAGAACCTCTCCTTTCTCCAGAACTGACCTCAGAGCAGAGTCATGAGACTGCACCGTCTGCAGGATCGTCTGCACAACAACAACAACAACAACAACAATAATAATATCAGAAACACACATTTTAAAGTCGTTCCTCCCTTCCTCAGTTTGCATTTTGCTAACTGACCCTTCTTCTGGTACAGATACCAGAGTTTAATATACTAAATAAAGATGTTTCCTCACCTTGTATTTGGCCAGTTGAGCCTTCTTCTGGTACAGCTCGGCCTTGGGCTCCACGCTGGAGGCCAGCAGGGTCCTGGTCTCGCTCAGCCACTGGTTCTGGGACCTGTATTTGTCGGAGAAGTCTTTGGAGAGAGCGATGCATTTCTCTGTGGAGGTGTGCTGAACCCTCAGAGCCTCCATCAGCTGCTCCATCTGCAGCAGGCCCTCCTCCACCTCCTCCTGCAGCCTGCCAGCCTCCACCTCCTCCAGGAAGCCCAGCGCCCGATGAGTCTTCTCCCTGAGGGTCTTCATCAGAGAGAGGCCCTGCTCACAGTCCGCCTGCAGGGTCTGGGGGGTAAGATATCAAATATGAAATAGATTGACTAACAGGCTGATAGTAATGCTGGTGTTTGCTCTGAGAACACACGGTAAAGCTTAGCAACGTTTCAGAGCTCCTGCAGGTTAATGCAAACTTAGGACCTTTTAATGCAACCAACTTCACCTTTACACATAACGAAGAAAAGAAATGATTCATCAGAGTCAGGGACAACATTAGCCAATTAGTTAGCTAGTTTGTTAGTAAATGTTCTGGCTAGTTAGTTAGTTGGTTAGTAAGCTGGCTACTTTGTTGGCTAAATGGCCAGTTTGTCAACTAACACACAAGCTAGCCATTTATTAATTTGGTTAGTTTTAAGATATACAATTACAAACATTGAAGTAAAAACTGATTTCTCAGGGGACAAAATTGCCTAATTAGCTAGTTGGTTGGTTAGTCAGTCGGTCGGTCGGTCGGTCGGTCGGTCGGTCGGTCGGTCGGTCGGTCAGTTAGTTAGTTAGTTAGTTAGTCGGTCAGTTAGTTAGTTAGTTAGTCGGTCAGTTAGTTAGTTAGTTAGTTAGTCGGTCAGTTAGTTAGTTAGTTAGTCAGTCAGTCAGTTAGTTAGTTAGTCGGTCAGTTGGTTAGTTAGTTAGTCAGTCAGTTAGCTGGTTAGTTAGTTAGTTAGTTAGTCAGTCAGTTAGCTGGTTAGTTAGTTAGTTAGTTAGTTAGTTAGTTAGTCAGTCAGTCAGTCAGTCAGTCAGTCAGTCAGTCAGTCCAGTCAGTTAGTTAGTTAGTTAGTTAGTTAGTTAGTTAGTCAGTCAGTTAGCTGGTTAGTTAGTTAGTTAGTTAGTTAGTTAGTTAGTTAGTTAGTTAGTTAGTTAGTTAGTTAGTTAGTTAGTTAGTTAGCTAGTTAGTTATTTTTCAAGTGTTGATAGACATTTTAAACTAGTTTTGGTAACAGTTTTATAGTTTCTTTACTGATCTGTTTAAGGGGGCCAGAGTGTTGGAGGTGAGGTGATATGAACTGGTCTGCAGAGCAGCCTGTGGTTGGTTAACCACTGGTCATTAAACTGGTTAGTGGCTCACCTCCAGCCTCTTCATCTTCCTCTCCATGGCAGAGCGGTCCATAGCCTCCAGGCTGCAGGAGGAGCTGAAGTTACTCTGAGCCGCTCTGAGCCACTCTGAGAAGCTGATGGAGACACTCTGAGCCTCCTCCATCAGCAGCACCTCCTCCGTCAGCTGCTTGATCAGATCCTGAAGAACCAGGAGGACAAAACAGAGTTACACACTACACACAACACACTACACACAACAAACTACACACAACACACTACACACAACAAACTACACACAGGGGGCTCTGCCAACCCAGACCTGAACTGGGATCCTTGCAGCTCCTATAAATCACATCTACAGGTGTGCATGACTCTGTGTGTGTGTGTGTGAGTGTGAGTGTGTGTCTGTGTGTGTGTGTGAGTGTGAGTGTGAGTGTGAGTGTGAGTGTGAGTGTGAGTGTGTGTCTGTGTGTGTGTGTGTGTGTGTGTGTATGTGTATGTGTATGTGTGTGGTGTGTGTGTGTGTGTGTGTGTGTGTGTGTGTGTGTGTGTGTGTGTGTGTGTGTGTGTGTGTTACCATGAGGTGCAGCAGCAGCTCGTGGTACCGGGCTGTGATCTGAGTGGCTCTGGTGCTGATCCGGCTGCTGATGTGAGTCTCGTCCAGAACCTGCTGAGCCAGCAGAGAGAGGCCCTCCATCTCCTCCTGGTACACCAGAACCTCCTCCTGCCAGCCCTGAGACAACCAATAGAAACCAGACACTTTTTACGCTGCTATGGACAGTCTTCACACAAACACCGTCACCAAAACAGCTCCACAGCGGCTCTTCTTCCTCCGCAGGCTGAGGAGGTTCAACATGGACTCCAGGATACTCTGCAACTTCTCCAGGTGCACCATAGAGAGTATCCTGACCTTCTACAGGTGCAACATAGAGAGCATCCTGACCTTCTACAGGTGCACCATAGAGAGTATCCTGACCTTCTACAGGTGCACCATAGAGAGGATCCTGACCTTCTACAGGTGCACCATAGAGAGTATCCTGACCTTCTACAGGTGCACCATAGAGAGGATCCTGACCTTCTACAGGTGCACCATAGAGAGTATCCTGACCTTCTACAGGTGCTCCATAGAGAGCATCCTGACCTTCTACAGGTGCACCATAGAGAGGATCCTGACCTTCTACAGGTGCACCATAGAGAGCATCCTGACCTTCTACAGGTGCTCCATAGAGAGCATCCTGACCTTCTACAGGTGCTCCATAGAGAGGATCCTGACCTTCTACAGGTGCACCATAGAGAGCATCCTGACCTTCTACAGGTGCACCATAGAGAGTATCCTGACCTTCTACAGGTGCACCATAGAGAGGATCCTGACCTTCTACAGGTGCACCATAGAGAGTATCCTGACCTTCTACAGGTGCACCATAGAGAGGATCCTGACCTTCTACAGGTGCACCATAGAGAGTATCCTGACCTTCTACAGGTGCACCATAGAGAGGATCCTGACCTTCTACAGGTGCACCATAGAGAGCATCCTGACCTTCTACAGGTGCACCATAGAGAGTATCCTGACCTTCTACAGGTGCACCATAGAGAGTATCCTGACCTTCTACAGGTGCACCATAGAGAGCATCCTGACCTTCTACAGGTGCACCATAGAGAGCATCCTGACCTTCTACAGGTGCACCATAGAGAGGATCCTGACCTTCTACAGGTGCACCATAGAGAGAATCCTGACCTTCTACAGGTGCACCATAGAGAGTATCCTGACCTTCTACAGGTGCTCCATAGAGAGCATCCTGACCTTCTACAGGTGCACCATAGAGAGCATCCTGACCTTCTACAGGTGCACCATAGAGAGCATCCTGACCTTCTACAGGTGCACCATAGAGAGCATCCTGACCTTCTACAGGTGCACCATAGAGAGGATCCTGACCTTCTACAGGCGCCTCCTTGGTGTGTCTCTCTCTTTATCTTTACCTTAACGAGCAGCAGCTGGGCCTCCTTGGTGTCCCTCTCCCCCCTGCGGTGAGTTCTGATCTGGGCTTTGGCCTCCATGCTCCTCAGCCAGCTGTCCAGCCTCTGGAACTTCTGCTCCATCTGCCTCAGTTTGGCCAGGGTGCTGTTGAGCTGCGAGCGGGTGTCCCCCAGCCGGGCCTGGTACCCCCCCCACTGCTGCTGCAGGGTCTCCAGGACCCGGTCCTCCGTCTGAGGGACCCCCCAGGGGACCACATGCCCCCTGCTGAGCAGCAGCATGTTGAGCAGGGCCTGGCCCTCCGAGCACCGCAGCTGCAGCTCCTGGAGGACATCAGGGGGGGTTAGCACTCTCTTTAAACTTTAACACCATATAGTTTATATAACTCTTAGAGGACTTAGAGATAGCAGTTTGCAGCTCCTGCAGGAGCACAGGGGGGGTTAAGATAAGATAAGATAAGATAAGATAAGATAAGACTTTATTTATCCCAAGGGAGTGAATCAGACTCTCTCAGGCTGCTGGAGAATTAACCAGCAGTTCTTTACGATGTAGGAACGCTGCAGTAACTGCAGCGTTCCTACATCGCTGTTAACTGCACAGTAACTGATGAAGTGTAGACATACTCCGTTAAAGGTCCTGCATTCAGAAGTTAAAGTATTGGCCTAGTAATCTACCTTAAGCATTATGCTGAAAAATATAAAGGATATTGTATTAAATGATATGAGTCTTGAAGTCTTAGAGAACTTAGAGTTAGCCGTTTGCAGCTCCTGCAGGACCACAGGGGGGGTTAGCACTCTCTTTTAAAACTTTAAAACAATATATAACAGTTTCTGGTGAGAGGAGTTAGAGTTAGCTTGTTCTCACAATATAGTTCACGATCCCATCACTGCATGTGTACACAAAGAACTACATTACTACATTCTTAGTATAATTGTCAAACGTTTCCCATCTGTCAGACAAGGTAAAGACGTTCTGCTTTAAAGAGTCCTCTCTGACCTGAAGCCTCTGTTCACTGTGAAAGACAGTGGTCAGCATTAACCTGCAGACACAGGAACTGATGAAGCACGATGAAGAGTGTTGCACCTCCTGCCCCCGTCCCACTAACAGTAACAAGAAGTTCACTCTGTTTTAAAGAGTCCTCTCTGACCTGCAGCCTCTGCAGAGTGTCCTCCAGGATCTCCACGTCTCCCTCCAGCTGGGTGTAGCAGCCCAGAGTCTGCTCCTCCTCCAGCCAATCCTCGAAACTCTGGAGGTCCCGCTGGTACTCCAGGTGGGACTCCACCAGCTCCTCGGCTCTGCACACCGCACTCTGAGCACCACAGGGAGCACAGGATATCAGTTATTATCCAACAACTTCTGTGTTTACTGCAGCCAATGCTTTGGAATTATTAAACTGCAATATTTACTTTGTATTTCAATGTCTCTAATGCTATGCACTTACAGTATTCCTTGTATGTAAAAACTACCCGGCAAAACTGTTTTAAATGTGATGCAATTCTACTTTAATATCCTGCTGATGGATCTCACCTGCCTTCTGTCAACATGTGTTTACACCCTGTGTTGTTGTGTAAATATATGATTTTAAAACAGCTGCACAACACTTTATTACATGACATTACATTACATGTCACTTGTTAGACACTTTTATCCAAAGCGACTAACATACTCAATACTGTGGGCAATCCCCACAGGAGCACTTTGGGGTGAAGGGACACAACGACATGCTGACTGCAGTGGGGTTTGAACCTGTGACCCCCTGATCCGAACACCAACGCTCAACCCACTGCGCCACACGCCTCCTTTATCTAATACTGAACATGTTGTATATAATATATATATATATATGTGTACCCTGGCGTTGTCCCTGGCGGCCTCGTAGCGCTCCTGCAGTTCCTGCAGCTCCAGCTGGTTCACGTAGTTCTCAGAGAGGTTCCCACTCTTCACAGAGATGGTGTCCAGCAGAGCGCTGTGGCTCAGAACCTCCTCGTGCAGCAGCTGCAAACACATCAATAATAAACTCTGCATTATTAAATATATATCAGCTGTTACTGTGGCTCAGAACCTCCTCGTGAAGCAGCTGCAAACACACAGACATAAGATCACAAATCAAATTCTCTGCCACCAACTTCTGAATGACTGAAAAAGGTGACGATTAGTATTCTTGTGTTTAAGTGTTTTTGAGGATATGATGAAGCCTTGTTCCAGTAAAAGGAAACTAAATGATACTTATTAAATATGACGGAACGTAGTTGACTTGAAGCGGGTCGCCCATTCTGAGGGTTTTAATAGAATCACGCATCCAAAATATTGGATATTTACAATTATGTAATCATGGTATTGCAATTTGGGCAAGTCCATTGGATTTCTAGGCCCCCGAAACATAAGTTTAGACACAAAAATGACTTGTCTAGAATAAATGATGAAGGAGTTAGGGTATTTCTCTATCTTAATAACATATACCTTTCTTTCACAGTTTTAATTTGTACTTTTCAGTTTAAATAAGACATTTCTCACACAATGCATTCCAGAAAATGAAACTGGCTTGGCCTTATAGAGGAAGGACCAACATGGCATGCATATCTATCAAAGTCTACGGGCTGCTGGGACCAAACCATGGCCAGGTGGAGGTGAGTAAAGTATAAACTTATCAAAGTGAGAAATAAAAGCTGTTTATTTACTGCCAACCTGTGCTTTTTGTACGCTTTAAAAGGATGTTCTTTGGCACGTAAAGGATGGTTCATCTGGGGACACCAAGCTAATCAAACTCTTTGTCCTGGGTGAAAGGATGCATGCGGTAGAGAGTGAGGTGATTACAGTACGAGTGAAGGCAGGTGTATTCATACAGCACCTTTCAACACGAGGCGATTCAAAGTGCTTTGAAAGACATGAAGAGCATTAAGAAAGAGTGCAGCAGAAACATATCATACAATGGCATTAAAAAGCAAAGATAATAAAACATGAATAGTTACTGTGCAGTGTGAGATGTGAATAGTTCAATTCAAAGCAGCGGCAAAAAGAAAAGTCTTCAGCCTGGATTTCAAAGTAGTGAGTTGCAGCGGACCTTCTGGGAGATGGTTCCAGATGTTTGGAGCATGAAAACTGAACGAGTGAGGGTTGCAGTACCTTTGCTTTGCTCAGGTTGGCAGTCTTGTCTCTCATCTCGGGACACAGTTTGTCCGCGGGGTCCAGACTGTCCTCCACCCGCTCCACCCAGCTCACAAACTGCTGCACGTCCTCCTGGTAGCTGGTCCACTGAGACAGGGAGCCCTCCAGCTGGCTGTGGGTTACAGTACAGTGTGATCATTCAACATTCAATCCAATCCAAGGCTCTATCATCGTGTGCTCAGCAGCTCCAGTGGAGATATCAAGGCTCTATCATCGTGTGCTCAGCAGCTCCAGTGGAGATATCAAGGCTCTATCATCGTGTGCTCAGCAGCTCCAGTGGAGATATCAAGGCTCTATCATCGTGTGCTCAGCAGCTCCAGTGGAGATATCAAGGCTCTATCATCGTGTGCTCAGCAGCTCCAGTGGAGATATGGCAATGAAAAACGTAGCTTCTATATCTTTAAATGGAACCTGAAACGGTATCTTAACGGTTAAAAACAGTCCCTTGACGGCGTCTTTCCGACAGGTTGCCCATCTCTGTCTCTTTTAGAGAAGGGACCGTGGGAATTGTAGTCTTTTATACCGTGTTGACTACAGACGTCACGACCAGGTGGCCTTTTTTATCAAATCAAAATACAAGCTCTAACAACTTCATTACTTTAAATGATCCGTTAGTCCACACACAGTCATAAGAGATAGTTGAGATTGTCTTTATCTGATGACGGCTCTAATTCAAGATTCAAGTCTCTATCATCGTGTGCTCAGCAGCTACAGTGGAGATATCAAGGCTCTATCATCGTGTGCTCAGCAGCTACAGTGTAGATGTGTCAATGACAAACTGAAGTCACAGGCTCCTCCAACATGCAACATCAAACTAATAAAACTGATCAAATAGTGCAAGAGAATGTTTTGAGATGTGCAAGAAAATACAAATAAAATAGAAATAGTGCAAGAAGAGTCTGTATACAAGTAAATGGAATATGATATATAAATAAGACAGATGAATGTTTATGGATGTTCTTCACAGAGTTCAGGTGTTTAACAATCTCATGGCCTGTGGGATGAAACTGTCTCTGAGTCTGGGGGTTCATCGTTCTGCAGAAACATATCAAGGGTAGCTTTCTAAAGTAAAAACGACTCTGAAGACCTGGCGAGACAGAGCAGCATTTAGACGCTGTGGAACTGTGGTTTTTAGACTAGTCAAACAGTGTAGGAGCCATTTCCTTAGTTTATATTCATTTATCATTTAGAGTAGATTTATAGCATGAGATTGTGTGTATTTAATTTGAGTTACTCCTGCAGGTCGGGATTTGCAGCATAAAAGGAGAGGTGCTGCTATATTTTACTTTTCAATCGCATCTGGACACTCCTTTATTTTCTCTCTCAGCAACAAGCGTCTCTTCATCGGTCAGCCCACGAGTGAATCACAGACAAAAGGATCAAACAAATGGATATGGTGGTCACTACCAACAGTGCTGTCAGTATCTGCAGTGCTCACCTCTTGCAGTGGATGGAGGCGCACAGCAGGTGGTCCCAGGACTCCTTCAGCTCCCGGAGGTTCTCCTGCAGGACAGGAACCCCCTCAGCTGAGGTGTTCCTCTGCACGGACTCTCCTCGAGTGATCAGCATCTTCAGCTGGATCTCCTTCTCCTGACGGGCACTCAGCAGCGCCTGCACATTCACTGCATGTCACTACTTATAGTACATTTTCCAGATTATACTTACATAATGTTACCTAGGGACCAGTTTCAATGAGGACTTTTACCTATAACGGATTGGTGTTGGTAGTTAAATTAATGATATGGGTGTTAAATGTGATGTACTGTACATTGGGTGCAGTAGATAAGAAAAGAAAACAGAGGAGGCAGTTTGTTTTGTTCCTCTAGTGTCTAGTGTATCACTTTATTATAGAAACTGTTGATGCACTGCAGTCAGAAAGAGTGTGTGTGTGTGTGTGTGTGTGTGTGTGTGTGTGTGTGTGTGTGTGTGTGTGTGTGTGTGTGTGTGTGTGTGTGTGTGTGTGTGTGTGTGTGTACCTCCAGCTTGATCACCCTGCTGTCCAGCAGCTGCTTGTCTGCAGTGGGGGTGCAGTAGGTGGTCAGAGTGTGTCTGGTGTCAGAGATCCAGTCCTGAAGCCCCTCCAGACCCTCAGAGAACATGTGGTGCTCTGAGGAGATACGCTCGATACGGGAGGCCTTCTCCTGCACACACACACACACACACACACACACACACACACACACCACACACACACACACACACACACACACAAACACACACACACACACACACTAACAGTTATTCCTGTTTATACACACAGTTATTGGCTGTGAGTTTTTGATTTTTTAAGACGTGCAGTGAGAAATCAGTGTCGTTATTCTACAGGTGCTTTTTACAGTAACTTTTTAGTTAGTGTCTCAATCTCCTGCAGCTCTATCCCCAGAGAAGCAGTAGAAGAACCCCCCCGTGCACAGCAGGTTGCAGGCTGCAGGTTGCATGCTGCAGGTTGCAGGTTGCAGGCTGCAGGTTGCAGGTTGCAGGTTGCAGGTTGCAGGCTGCATGCTGTAGGTTGCAGGCTACAGGTTGCAGGTTGCAGGCTGCAGGTTGCAGGTTGCAGGTTGCAGGCTACAGGTTGCATGCTGCAGCAGAATTGTACCTTGGTGAGGCTGGTCAGCGCCAGGTACTGAGCAGAGAGCTGAGACGCTCGGTGGATGAAAGCCTTCCCCGCAGCGTGGTCGTCCCACAGCCGCTGGGCCTTCTCTCTGAGAGACCTGAGCTGAAGATCCACGGAGGACAGATCCTCCAGGACACTCTGATCAAAGCAAGCAGAGGAGGAGAGCAGACAGCAGGTTACACAGAGCAGACAGCACAGAGCAGAAAGGAGGTTACACAGAGCAGACAGAGAGCAGACAGCAGGTTACACAGAGCAGACAGCACAGAGCAGAAAGCAGGTTACACAGAGCAGACAGAGAGCAGACAGAAGGTTACACAGAGCAGACAGAGAGCAGACAGCAGGTTACACAGAGCAGACAGCACAGAGCAGAAAGCAGGTTACACAGAGCAGACAGAGAGCAGACAGCAGGTTACACAGAGCAGACAGAGAGCAGACCGAGCAGACAGAGAGCAGACAGCAGAGCAGACACAGAGCAGAAAGCAGGTTACAGAGAGCAGACACAGAGCAGACAGAGCAGACAGAGAGCAGACAGAGAGCAGACAGAGCAGACAGAGAGCAGACAGCAGAGCAGACAGAGAGCAGACAGCAGGTTACAGAGAGCAGACAGAGAGCAGACAGCAGAGCAGACACAGAGCAGACAGCAGGTTACACAGAGCAGACAGAGAGCAGACAGCAGGTTACACAGAGCAGACAGAGAGCAGACAGAAGAGCAGACAGAGCAGACAGCAGGTTACACAGAGCAGACAGAGAGCAGACAGCAGAGCAGACACAGAGCAGACAGCAGGTTACACAGAGCAGACAGAGAGCAGACAGCAGAGCAGACAGAGCAGACAGCAGGTTACACAGAGCAGACAGAGAGCAGACAGCAGAGCAGACACAGAGCAGACAGCAGGTTACACAGAGCAGACAGAGAGCAGACAGCAGAGCAGACACAGAGCAGACAGCAGGTTACACAGAGCAGACAACAGGTTACACAGAGCAGACAGCAGGTTACACAGAGCAGACAGCAGGTTACACAGAGCAGACAGCAGGTTACACAGAGCAGACAGCAGGTTACACAGAGCAGACAGCAGGTTACACAGAGCAGACAGCAGGTTACACAGAGCAGACAGAGAGCAGACAGAGTGAAGACAGCAGGTTACACAGAGCAGACAGAGAGCAGACAGAGAGCAGACAGAGAGAGACAGCAGGTTACACAGAGCAGACAGAGAGCAGACAGAGAGCAGACAGAGAGCAGATAGAGAGCAGACAGAGAGCAGATAGAGAGCAGATAGAGAGAAGACAGCAGGTTACACAGAGCAGACAGAGAGCAGACAGAGAGCAGACAGAGAGCAGACAGAGAGCAGACAGAGAGCAGATAGAGAGCAGATAGAGAGAAGACAGCAGGTTACACAGAGCAGTCATTTAAAAATATTTAATTTGAAAGATGAAGCAGGAGCTATAGACACTGTTAGAGGTACATGAGAGCAGCAGACAGATGGCAGCGTGTCAACAGGAAGCACATGGCTGTTAGTCAGCTGATGGCAGAGCTTTCTAAAGATTAGCAGTGGTTCTCTAACACTGAAACAGCTGGATGGAGTCTCTGCAGATGTGGGCACTCTGTGGTTTCTGCAAGCTGAATCTGGCATTTTAAACTTGCAGAAACCGTTCACTGGTGATCTGAGGGTCTGATGATCTGAGGTTCTGCTGCACCTGAACATCATGATGGGGGGGGTTATTACCTGCAGTTTGTGCAGCTCCTGCTTCTTGGCGCTCAGGTCGTGCAGCCGGCTGCAGCTCTGATGCACCGACAGCTCTGTGGCGTCCAGGCTCTCCTGCAGAGGCTCCGCACTCTCCTCGAAATCCCTCATCTGAGACAAGACCGTCTGAGAGACACAACACAACGTTAAGATACCAACTAGGGAAATAATCTCGGGATTAATTGAGGGTGGATAATCATGCAGCTCTTTAATATCCTGCATGTGACCAAATACATCAGAATAAACCCTGGATATTTACAGTAGAACAACGTTTACACCTTCACAATCAGGGATCTTTTGAAAATGGACAAAGATTTAATTTGACAAGACTCAATGTATGCCAAGATCTGCAATAACAGGCACAGCTAATCCTAAAATCCTACTCTAGTCTCTCATTCAACGTGTATAAGAAATAGTCAAATGTGCAATGGACTCTGAACTGAACAGTCGCCTGAAAGTTGACGACAGGAACATTGCAGAGAAGTATTTAGTTTAAAGAAATAGATGTTTCCCTGACTTAAACTGTATAAAAAAATGCTTTTATTCATAACGACAGGTGTGTATTCAGGTGTGTATTCAGGTATATTACCTGCAGGCTGTTCTCCCGGTGGTGCAGGCTGCTCATCATGTTCCTCCAGTCCTCTCTGAAGGAGCTCATCTTCCTCGGACCGCCTCCACCCTCTCCTTCTCTGCAGCGCTGCAAAGGAGCTCCCCTGCGCTGCACGGCCCCCAGCTGCTGCTGCCCCGCCTCCCTGTCGCTCAGGAACTCCTGGAGCATGGGGAGGAACACAAAGATGAAGCATGGGGAGAAACATACAACTGAATCATGAGGAGAAACACAGGTGGAACAGGAAGGTAAACATCTCTGAGGTCAGGACAGAGGTGGAGGCTTTACGAGGCTGCAGTTAGTGCCTCGTTCACAGCATGAATCAATCCTCCAGGTTGATCCATACCTCCAACACTAACAGTATGAAACAGATGCAGGAACCAGGGCCTGAATGCATGAATGAAACATGTGAAACACGAGGCTCTACTAAAGTCATTCTCAGTTATATTCTGGAAGGATCGCACACTGACTGATCTGTTGGCTTTCTTCACAAAGACATCCTGCCTCTGATATAATGAGGTTAGAGCAGTTCTGCAGCTAGGGGAACATTGGATCAGTGGTGATACACCTGTGGTTCCTGCAGAGGGTCTGAGTTGTGTACCTGGATCTTCTGCAGAGTGTGTGTGTGTGTTGTCTCTGAGTTACCTGGATCTTCTGCAGAGTATGTGTGTGTGTGTTGTCTCTGAGTTACCTGGATCTTCTGCAGAGTGTGTGTGTGTGTGTGTGTGTGTATGTGTGTGTGTGTTGTCTCTGAGTTACCTGGATCTTCTGCAGAGTGTGTGTGTCTCTGAGTTACCTGGATCTTCTGGAGGCTGGCCGTCGCCTCGCTGAGGTTCTGGGGAACGTCGAAGCACTTTGCCGTGTTGATCTTGGCGTTGACGAGCCACTGCTGGAAGTCTCTGCAGGCGGAGCGGAAACCCTGATCCAGAAGCTTCTGTTTGCTCTGACACTGCCTGCCTGCCTGCAGACTCACACTGCGCACACACAGCAGCAAGCAAAGTTACACACACACGCACAGTTACACACACCACTGGGAATCCGTATGAAATCATACATCTGTGTTCTGGTAGCTGTAGCATTTTCCTTAAATAGTGTATACTTTATCCCCCCCCCCACCTGTTGTACTCCTTGATGAGCGCAGACACCCTCTCTGACTGCACCCCCACGTCTCTGCTGAATCTGCACAGGTCGTTCAGCTGAGTCTTCAGATGCTCAGAGGCCGGCTCCGCCTTCTGCAGCTCCTCCACTACGTCCTGCACAAAACACATATTCTGATTCTACAAAACATGTTTCCTTTATGCACCCTGAAGACCCTCAGCAGCAGTGTGTGTGTGTGTGTGTGTGTGCGTGTGTGTGTGTGTGTGTGTGTGTGTGTGTGTGTGTGTGTGTGTGTGTGTGTGTGTGTGTGTGTGTGTGTGCAGAGCATGAATCACCTCCTGCTCACATATTAATTATCATTGTTATCTAACCCCACCTTAGCGAGGGTCCAGCCCCTCACCGCCTCCTCCCCTCAGATATACAGTATTTATTATTATATGTAATGCTACTTTATTTCTATTTGACATGTTTACATTTTGGATTGTTTATTTCTAGTCTTTTAATGTATCTTCTGTACATTGCCTTGTCTTTTTATGCTGCTGCAACACAAACATTTCCCAAATTGGGATCATTAAAGTACTTCTTATCTTATCTTATCTTAACTTCAGACGTACCTTAGCGAGGGTCCAGCCCTTCACCGCCTCCTCCCCCTCGGTCAGTCTCTCGGCCTGGGTGATGCGCAGCCGGCAGTCTTTGAGCAGCCGGCTGAAGTCGTGCAGCTGCAGCTCCATCTGCGCAGACAGGCTGCTGAACTCCTGCTCGGAGCAGCTGATCTGAGACAGAGCGGTCTCCAGCGAGGCTCTGGTCTGCAGGGCCGAGCGCTCCCACTGCTCCCAGCAGGACACAAGCCCCGCCTCCTCTCTCTCCAGAGCCTCGAACCCCCCCGCCCCCGTGTGGTCTCTGCACACCGCCCCACACCTCTGCACACGGCTCAGACGCTCCCTGCCGCGCTGCTTACTGTCCAGCAGCTCCTGCAGGGAATAAAGTATTACACACGTCAGATCTGATCAATGATGAAGGAATCAGTCCTCTGGCTCTGTGAATTCATGAGAGGGCAGAAGAGCCTGCAGGAAATATGAAACTCTCTTTACCTGGACTTTGCACAGCTTCCTGTGCACGCTGGCAGAGTCTCCGCTCAGCTCGCTCCAGCGCTGCAGCTCCTCTCTGGCCGACAGCAGCCAATCACTGAAGTCCCTGACAGCGTCCAGGTACTGCTGGTGCTCCGACACGATGCTCTGCATCACCTGCACCTTGCCCTTTAATGAGCAAAGAGACATGGTAACCCCAAGGACTGGATATATAACCTGCTTGATACATATATATATATATATATATATATAGGACCCCGTATTTCCTCACCTTCACGCTGGCAGAGATGTCGCTGTACTTGGCGCTCAGTTCTCCTCGAGCCTCGGGTCCAAACGTCTGATCTCCCGTCTTCTCGTGCAGCTCCAGGGCCTGCTCCATCAAGCGGGAGAGGGGGGGGGCGTGAGCCTCCACGTCACTCTGCACCCCCCTCAGACGCTCCAGCAGAGAGGCCTTCTCCTTCAGACCCACCTGAGGAGGGAGCGCCCCCCCCAGCTCCTGCTCCACAGACTGCATCCACTGAAGGAGCTGCTGATGGGAGGCCATGAAGAGAGTCCACTGAGAGGAGGCCATCTCCAACCGGCTGGAGAGAGAGAGAGAGAGAGAGAGAGAGAGAGAGAGAGAGAGAGAGAGAGAGAGAGAGAGAGGGTTATTATACTGTTATATATACTATACTATACTCCATCCACTGGAGGAGCTGCTGATGGGAGGCCAGGTAGAGAGTCCACTGAGAGGAGGCCATCTCCAAGAGAGGGTTAGATACTGTGTGTGTGTGTGTGTGTGTGTGTGTGTGTGTGTGTGTGTGTGTGTGTGTGTGTGCGTGTGTGGCAGCTGATGGAGATTAGTGTTTTTTTACCCCTAACCCATTAGTTTACCCTTTTTACTTTACTATTTGCCCTTCTCGTTTGTTTGTTTGTTCACATCATGTAAAGCGGCCTTGGGTTCCTTGAAAGGCGCTATACACATGTTAGCTATTATTATCAGTGTGGGGGGGACACAGTTATATACTGTGTGTGTGTGTGTGTGTGTGTGGTGTGTGTGTGTGTGTGTGTGTGTGTGTGTGTGTACCTGTGACAGCTGATGGAGATCATCATCATGTTGCTCCAGGTGTCCTTGAGGCCCTGCAGCTGGGAGCAGATCTTCTCCCCCTCCTCTCCCCGGTTGTGCTTGAGAACCTGCTCTCCCTTCCCCAGAGTCATGTTGAGCTTCACCTCCCCCTCCCCCTTCATCAGCAGGATGTCCTGGAACGCCAAAATGAAAGCATCACCACGTGTCCACAGTCAAAGTAAATCTCCGTCTAACCTATTTCACTTTATTTCTAAAATGGATCAGTCACAAAACCTCATTTCATTTCTTTTCATTATACATGCATTTATATTGCATTTCATCATTGTATATATGTTCTTAAGTGCAAATATACATATACTGTATATATTTATTTGTATTTTATTTTGTTATTACCAGAGGTGGGAAGTAATGCAGTATAAATACTTTGTTACTGTACTTCAGTACATGTTTCTGGTCTCAGTACTTTACCCCACTACTTATTTTTCTGACCACTTTTTACTTTCTACTTCTTCCATGTTGAACCCAAATACCTGTACTTTCTACTTCTTCCATGTTGAACCCAAATACCTGTACTTTCTACTTCTTCCATGTTGAACCCAAATACCTGTACTTTCTACTTCTTCCATGTTCCAAACAGGCTGGTTCCTTTAGTTTGAATGTGTGTTTGGTGGCGTGATCATTATTATTTAGAGTCATTGCGTGCCTATTGATTTGAACACGATCCGTGTATCCATCATTTCCTGGTCTTCTCTAAAGAAGAGGGACCAATGAAAACGTTGTCATGTTGCCGTTGTTCAGCATGGAAACATTCATTAGCTAACAATGACATTATTGTTCTATTAATATAAAGGGAGGTCAGGTACTCTTTAAAACAGCTGCTAGTTATGGGTACTTTTTACTGAAGTACATTTCAAAGCCTCTTTACTTTGACTTGAGTAAAGAAGTTTAGTCAGTACTTCTACTTTCACCAGAGTATTTTAAACACGAGTATCTGTACTTCTACTTGAGTAAAGGATGTGTGTACTTCTACTTGAGTAAAGGATGTGTACTTCTACTTGAGTAAAGGATGTGTGTACTTCTACTTGAGTAAAGGATGTGTGTACTTCTACTTGAGTAAAGGATGTGTGTACTTCTACTTGAGTAAAGGATGTGTGTACTTCTACTTGAGTAAAGGATGTGTACTTCTACTTGAGTAAAGGATGTGTGTACTTCTACTTGAGTAAAGGATGTGTGTACTTCTACTTGAGTAAAGGATGTGTGTACTTCTACTTGAGTAAAGGATGTGTGTACTTCTACTTGAGTAAAGGATGTGTGTACTTCTACTTGAGTAAAGGATGTGTGTACTTCTACTTGAGTAAAGGATGTGTGTACTTCTACTGAGTAAAGTGTGTACTTCTACTGAGTAAAGGATGTGTGTACTTCTACTTGAGTAAGGATGTGTGTACTTCTACTTGAGTAAAGGATGTGTGTACTTCTACTGAGTAAAGGATGTGTGTACTTCTACTGAGTAAAGGATGTGTGTACTTCTACTGAGTAAAGGATGTGTGTACTTCTACTTGAGTAAAGGATGTGTGTACTTCTACTTGAGTAAAGGATGTGTGTACTTCTACTTGAGTAAAGGATGTGTGTACTTCTACTTGAGTAAAGGATGTGTGTACTTCTACTTGAGTAAAGGATGTGTGTACTTCTACTTGAGTAAAGGATGTGTGTACTTCTACTGAGTAAAGGATGTGTGTACTTCTACTTGAGTAAAGGATGTGTGTACTTCTCTAGTAAAGGATGTGTGTACTTCTACTTGAGTACAGGATGTGTGTACTTCTACTTGAGTAAAGGATGTGTACTTCTACTTGAGTAAAGGATGTGTGTACTTCTACTTCAGTAAAGGATGTGTGTACTTCTACTTGAGTAAAGGATGTGTGTACTTCTACTTGAGGAAAGGATGTGTGTACTTCTGCTTGAGTACAGGATGTGTGTACTTCTACCTGAGTAAAGGATGTGTGTACTTCTACCTGAGAAAAGGATGTGTGTACTTCTACCTGAGTACAGGATGTGTGTACTTCTACTTGAGTAAAGGATGTGTGTACTTCTACCTGAGTACAGGATGTGTGTACTTCTACCTGAGTAAAGGATGTGTGTACTTCTACCTGAGTACAGGATGTGTGTACTTCTCCTTGAGTAAAGGATGTGTGTACTTCTACCTGAGTAAAGGATGTGTGTACTTCTACCTGAGTACAGGATGTGTGTACTTCTACCTGAGTAAAGGATGTGTGTACTTCTACCTGAGTACAGGATGTGTGTACTTCTACTTGAGTACAGGATGTGTGTACTTCTACCTGAGTACAGGATGTGTGTACTTCTACCTGAGTACAGGATGTGTGTACTTCTACCTGAGTACAGGATGTGTACTTCTACCTGAGTACAGGATGTGTGTACTTCTACTTGAGGAAAGGATGTGTGTACTTCTACCTGAGTACAGGGTGTGTGTACTTCTACCTGAGTACAGGATGTGTGTACTTCTACTTGAGTACAGGATGTGTGTACTTCTACTTGAGTACAGGATGTGTGTACTTCTACTTGAGTAAAGGATGTGTGTACTTCTACTTCAGTAAAGGATGTGTGTACTTCTACTTGAGTAAAGGATGTGTGTACTTCTGCTTGAGTAAAGGATGTGTGTACTTCTACTTGAGTATAGGATGTGTGTACTTCTACCTGAGTACAGGATGTGTGTACTTCTACCTGAGTACAGGATGTGTGTACTTCTACCTGAGTACAGGATGTGTGTACTTCTACCTGAGTACAGGATGTGTGTACTTCTACCTGAGTACAGGATGTGTGTACTTCTACCTGAGTACAGGATGTGTGTACTTCTACCTGAGTACAGGATGTGTGTACTTCTACCTGAGTACAGGATGTGTGTACTTCTACTGAAACGATTTCTTTTTGAAACTTCAAATTCAAATAAACTATTTGCATATAAAACATAAATAAAACATCGTAAAGCTTTAATTTGAGGAGCTCCAGGGAGGGTGTTCTCACCTGCACGGCGGCCAGCCTGCTCTCTAGCGCCTCCTTGCTGCCGGTGGTGGAGCTGAGGAGGTGCAGGCGCTCCGTCACGCTGCTCAGCCACAGCCTGGAGCTCTGCAGCGCCTCCTCGTACCCCAACGTCTCCTGCAGGGACACCTGAACGCAGCGCAGCTTCTCCTTCGCCCTGCGCAGAAGAGCCTGCGACTGCGACTGCAGCTGCGCAGACACCCGGGTCTCACTGCCGTCGCCCCGCCCCCCCTCGTTCAGTGCCTGCGCCTCCTGACACAGGCGCTCAAAAGAGTCCCTGCAGGGGGAGGAAATGAAACCATTGATCACAGACAGAAACGGAGAAAACAGGAATTCTTGTTCTCGAGTTATTTTATTATTGTTATATAAGTTTATATTTAACCGTTTACGTGAGAAGAAAAGATTTATTGATCAGATCAAACTCATTTAGTTTAAAACAGAAACGATTGTTATCGAGCTTAAGTTTCTGACGGTCCTTGAACACGTCACTAATGTAATCTATGGATGTGAAATGAGTCCCTGCAGATGGGAGGAACTGCTTTTCACAGACCGGAATGATCTTCAGAGTTTCAACTGTCCCACGGTCCATGAACACATCATGCGTCAGGAAGCGTTTTATCAGGAAAAATAACCAAAACTAAGTTTATATTTAACCGTTTATGAAGAGAAGGAATTATTTATTGAACAGATCAGA
Source organism: Dissostichus eleginoides (assembly GCA_031216635.1). NCBI lineage: Eukaryota > Metazoa > Chordata > Actinopteri > Perciformes > Nototheniidae > Dissostichus > Dissostichus eleginoides. The sequence continues at coordinate 34,101,447 of CM062275.1, forward strand.
ATATTGAAATTTCTTAAAAGAAAGAAAACACCTAAAATTACATAATTCATCACAAACAGAAACTGTAAAAACAGAGATCAGGTTTGAACCTTCGGACGGCTCTCAAACCAATCTTTTGTGACCCACGCTTTGTTCAGGAAAAATAACCAAAATATAATCTTAAAATAGCTATTTTTTCGTCCAAATAGCTTTATTCTACTTGCCTAAATCAGCAGGTAGAGCCGGAGCACGTGACAAAAACACAATCCTGAGTATCTCCAAACACTCCTCACCTCTCCTTCAGCACCTCCTGCTGGAACTCCTCCACCTGCTGCAGCGCTGCTCTCTCCGGGCCGCGCTGCAGAGCCTCCATCAGGTCGGAGGTCATCCTCTGCTCCATCAGGTCCAGCCACCAGCGCAGCTTCTTCAGGCGGCCCTCCAACCTGCACACAAGGGGGGCGTTACACTACAAACACTAGAGATCTTGCCCAGTATCTGTGTCTAACATCTCGTCAGAATGTGTCTCTCCTCCTGATAGAAGACATGATAACTCCAGGAGTAACACTGCAGTGAGATATAGGCTCTGGTTTTTAGACAATGCATCATCTTGTTAAGTCAAAACATCTTACTTTGAGTTGTATCTCAGATGAAACACATTCTTTTACATATTTATTAGAAAATCACCAACTAACATCAGAGCACAGAACACTTTTGAGCGTTTGAGGATTATTTTGTAACAACATTTCCTGATTCTGGTCAAATATAGTTCAGAATGAGTTGAGTGAAGAAGGAACTTTCCAGAGCGTTTATGTCCTGTCTGTGTCAGCGTGGGTTCTTATGGGTTGAACACAGAGTTTAACAGATCAGGGTCTCCCCCCTTAAAGGTTTAAATAAAGGTGTTAAACCCCCCTCACCCGCGCAGCAGCAAGTGTCCGTCCTCCAGGATCTGCTGGTTCTGTCTGCATGTTTCCACGAAGCCGTCCCAGTCCAGCTGCAGAGAGGACAGCTGCTGCTGCACCTGGCCCGCGCTGCCCTTTGGGAGGTGGAGGAGCAGCTGCTCCCCCTCCTCACACACCTCCGTGAGGCGCTGCTCCCCCTCCTCCACCCGCTGCATGGCACCCTGCGGAGAGCACAGACAGATATGTTACAGCTCCGCACACCTGTTGGCAGGTAGGAGGTTTCTGCGTTCACACACAGATGGCTTTGGTGCATGGGTACAAAAATCTCATATAAAATAGCAAAATCTTAATTTAAATCAAAGCTTTAGAGAAGAAACATGAAGGAAAGATTATATCAAATATGTAAAATATATATACGTATAGTTAAAATAGAAATGTGTAGTTTAGTGACAGAGTAGATAATAAAGTATAAATATATCTTGCAGTGACCTTGAGTTTCTGCAGCTTTCTCTCCACGATGTTCGTGTCTCCGGATCGGTCCGAGCACTCCTTCACGATCTCCTTCTGCTCCGACAGCCATCGGTGGAACTCCTGCACCAGGTCTGAGGAGAACCAGGAGAACCAGGAGAACCAGGAGAACAGGAGAATCAGGAGGAACCAGGAGAACAGGAGAACCAGGAGAACCAGGAGAACAGGAGAATCAGGAGAACAGGAGAACCAGGAGGAACCAGGAGAACAGGAGAACCAGGAGAACCAGGAGAACAGGAGAATCAGGAGAACAGGAGAACCAGGAGAACAGGAGAACCAGGAGAATCAGGAGAACAGGAGAATCAGGAGAACCAGGAGAACAGGAGAACAGGAGAACCAGGAGAACCAGGAGAACAGGAGAACCAGGATTAATATCAGGTCTCCTCCTGATGGATCATCTACACTCAGTGATCCTGCAGGAGGAGCGGCTTCTCCAGAGGGAGACTGAACATGATCTAACTTTAATATAATCTGCTGTAACTTTAATATAATCTGCTGTAACTTTAATATAATCTACTGTAACTTTAATATAATCTGCTGTAACTTTAATATAATCTGCTGTAACTTTAATATAATCTGCTGTAACTTTAATATAATCTGCTGTAACTTTAATATAATCTGCTGTAACTTCAATATAATCTGCTGTAACTTTAATATAATCTGCTGTAACTTTAATATAATCTGCTGTAACTTTAATATAATCTACTGTAACTTTAATATAATCTACTGTAACTTTAATATGATCTGCTGTAACTTTAATATAATCTACTGTAATTTTAATATAATCTGCTGTAACTTTAATATAATCTGCTGTAACTTTAATATAATCTGCTGTAACTTTAATATAATCTGCTGTAACTAATATGTGTTACTGAGAGCAGCAGCTCCGGGGAACAGAGCTCTTGCAGGATCAACCAAAAAGTGTTATTTTGTGAGATTGAGTTATTCATATTCACGCAGAGTGACTCTGCAGGAAGAACAACGTCTCACCTGTGAAGTGTGTCTGCAGGTGAGTCTGCATCCCCCCCCTCACCTGTGAAGTGTGTCTGCAGGTGAGTCTGCAGCCCCCCCCCTCACCTGTGAAGTGTGTCTGCAGGTGAGTCTGCAGCCCCCCCCCCCCTCACTTGTGAAGTGTGTCTGCAGGTGAGTCTGCATCCCCCCCCCCCTCACCTGTGAAGTGTGTCTGCAGGTGAGTCTGCAGCCCCCCCCCCCCTCACCTGTGAAGTGTGTCTGCAGGTGAGTCTGCAGCCCCCCCCTCACCTGTGAAGTGTGTCTGCAGGTGAGTCTGCAGCCCCCCCAGGGTGCGGGCACTCAGCTGGTTCAGGCTCTCGAAGGTCTTGATGAGGTCGGTGAGATCTGACCCCAGATCAGCCAGCTCCTGGGAGGGGAACTTCCTGCAGAGAGAGTTCAGAGCCTCTCTGCTGGAGTCCAGGCCCCCCTGCTGGGTCTGCAGCTCCTTCTGCACCTCCTGCACCATGGGGAGGGGGGGGGGGCATGTTAATAACACACCAGGGGGGAGGAAACACAGGGGAGTAACATGCAGGTTTACACACAGAAATACTGCAGGACTTTCAGTAACAGATTCTACTCTGCAGTCGGACCCACCTTCACCCTGCAGATGTCCTCGGGGGCGGAGCCGCTGGGCGATGACATCAGAGAGTCCTCCATGCTCTTCAGCCAAAGGGACATCTGGGTAATGTAGTCCTGCAGCTGCTTCCTCTGGGACAGGAAGTCCTGCAGGTTGGCTGAGGCCAGGTCCTGCAGCTTCTGCACGCCAAGGAGCTTCTTCCGGAGGTCCGTCTGCAGCACCTGGAGAATATATAACATTAATAATGTTCAGTACCTGGGGGGGGACATAGAGGGTCATGCATATGAGACATACATAACTTTATATTCATTGGGTTGGGAACCGAAACTCGGTTCCAGATGAGAACCGATAACAAAATGCTTGGTACCGGGTACCCATAGAAAATACATAATTTGGGTTCTGCTTAACGGTTCCTAAACGCGGTAGACTAACCCTTTAGTATTGCAAAGAAAGCCTACATATCTGCACGGACATAGGCTACGTAGCTATCTGAAAGAACCTGTAGTAACGTGACGACGACGTCACGCATCAACGGAGCAGCAGCGTATGAATGCACGGCTCAGTCACTTCAGAACACCAAAGATGGATCGCGGTAAACGCTCTAAAGTGTGGCTCCACTACACTAAGAAAGAAAAGACAAGGCACAGTGCAATGCCTGTGCAAAGTTAATAGCTTGTTCGTCAGGTTGCCTTTCTAATGTAAGCAAACATTTAAGACAGCACGGCATCGAGATAAAAGAATGTACAGTCTTTGATAGCATGCGGTCTCTGAGCCCGAGCATGGCATCAACAGCCAGCACTAGCACCCCGCAGCTTGTCCAGAAGTGCCAGGTACAGCTCGCCGCGACACACCGTTCTCTTTGGCTTTAAAAGGAAAGCTGACCAAAGAAGAAACGGAGGAGTGTCACACACAGGTAACAGCATCTGTAGTCAACGGGCTACATCCCTCCTCGGTTGTCAAATCTCCGTCATTTAGGTCCATTTTGGAATCGAAATGGGGAATCGATAAGAACCGGAATCGATAAGCAGAATCGGAACATTTCAGACGATACCCAACCCTACAGTATGCATATGTGACATACAGTATCACTTTATAGACATATATAACATTAATAATGTTCAGTACCTGGGCGGGGACCATAGAGAGTGATGCACACGTGACATACAGCATCACTTTAGATATATATATTAATAATGTCAGTTTCTTTATCACTTTATTTTTGCTGTCTTATTATTTTAATTAGTTTTCTACATCATCTGTATTGTTACCTCGTGTGAGTCCTTGTGTGAGTCCTTGTGTGAGTCCTTGTGTGAGTCCCTGTGTGAGTCCCTGTGTGAGTCCTTGTGTGAGTCCTTGTGTGAGTCCTTGTGTGAGTCCTTGTGTGAGTCCCTGTGTGAGTCCTTATGTGAGTCCTTGTGTGAGTCCTTGTGTGAGTCCCTGTGTGAGTCCCTGTGTGAGTACCTGTGTGAGTCCTTGTGTGAGTCCTTGTGTGAGTCCCTGTGTGAGTCCTTGTGTGAGTCCTTGTGTGAGTCCTTCTGTGAGTCCCTGTGTGAGTCCCTGTGTGAGTCCTTGTGTGAGTCCCTGTGTGAGTCCTTGTGTGAGTCCCTGTGTGAGTCCTTGTGTGAGTCCTTGTGTGAGTCCTTGTGTGAGTCCTTGTGTGAGTCCTTGTGTGAGTCCTTGTGTGAGTCCTGTGTTTCACTCCGACCTGTCGCTGCTATAAACGCCTGCATTTCCTCAAGGGGATGAATAAAGTTCCATCTGATCTTACCTGCAGCTTGGCGGGGGTCTCCTCGCTCTGACTGCACCTCCTCAGCTCGGACACTTTGCTCTGCAGCGTCTCCACCCTCTGCTCCTTCTCCAGCAGCTCCACCTGAGCAGGAGACCTTCATTAAAGCTCCTGAGAGGCTTCTACAGGTTACTCTCAATATCTGGGAGTCACTATAGTGTGTGAATGACTTTAAAGTAATAACGTGGGAGATTTACATTAAATAAATGGCTTCTAAAGACTGTCACACTCTTTTTACACATCTTTTTAGATAGATGAATTCACAGTTTGTTCCTAAAGTGTGTAGAGCAATGGTTTATCCTAGAAAGCACAAACAGCTCTTTAAGACTCAAATAAATCCAGAGTTTGAGAGTAAACAAACATGGCATCAACACGCAGGAACATGTGATGTTGTTGTTTCTGAAAGTCTGGAGTGTCTCTGTTGACAGGGAAGGTTTCTGAGCCCTGATGGTGGAAGGAGTGCAAATCCAAACAGAAATACAACTAATGGAGGTTCAGAGGAAACAGCTGAGTCAGGCACGGTGAATGCACCAAATGGTTTTTGCATTGAAACGTAAAGAAACATAGAAAGAAACTAAAGAAGGTTAAACAAATGTCACTCGGTGTGAATCTAGTCTCATCACAACATTTCATATCTGTTGTTTTGATGATTCGATATTTGATGATTTCACAAAGTCTGTCACGATGCAACCAAAATACAAATTGACCATTTTATCTTCCATGCATTTGAACAAAATGCACGCTGAAGGCTCTTTGAGCATCTCTCTCTGATCCTGCTGTTGTGTTCCATGTTTGTTGTTAGTTCCTCATGTGTCTTGATGTTTGTCTGTTGATGTTACGCATGGAGCTGCTGGGATGCAAGGAGCATTTCAGACAGGATCTGACCAGTAAAGTATTATCGTATCGTAAAAACAATATTAAAATAATTTAAGTAGACCTCCTGTTGTTCATTAAACTGTCACATGTCTCAAGTTGAAGCAGCGTTTGAAAAGGAGGTGACAGAGAGGTGGGGATTTCAGAATAAGAGCGTAAAGAGAGGATTAAAGAGGACATGTTGTCACCCTGAGCGTGTTGAGGCGCTCCTCCACCCCCCGGCTGTGGTTCAGGTTGTTCAGACTCTCGTTGAGCTCCATCACCGCTCCTCCGCTCCAGCTCTCCACCTCCTCCCCGATCCTCCTCACCTCCTCCCACAGAGAGAGGCTCTGGTTCAGCTGCAGGAGGTTATCGTCCAGCTTCTCTGACACCTGGGGGGGGACAGGTGTTTAAAGGTCACCTATTGTGCAAAATCCACTTTTTCCTCTCTCTTCTACATCAACATGTGTCCCCTCTGTGTAAAGAGACTCTCTCTTTACACAGAGGGGACACATGTCTCTTCTACATCAACATGTGTCCCCTCTGTGTAAAGAGACTCTGAAAGTTTCAGGAACAAAGATTCTCTCTCTTTTTGTCCTGATCCATTTCTATAAAAACCTGTCTGAAAATGAGCTGATCAGATTTTGGACACTTTATGATGTCATCACGATGTTTTTGTAACCATTAGATCAATAATAATGATCACGCCACCAAACACAGATTAAAACTAAAGTAACCAGCCTGTTTGGAAAATGTAAAAAGTAGAAAGTACAGGTATTTGGGTTCAAAGTGTAAGAAGTAGAAAGTACAGGTATTTGGGTTCAAAGTGTAAGAAGTAGAAAGTACAGGTATTTGTGTTCAACATGTAAGAAGTCAAAGCAAAAAGTCTTCAGAAAATAAGTAGTGGAGTAAAGTACTGATACCAGAAACATGTACTTAAGTAAAGGAACAAACTCATAACTAATGGTGACCCTAAATAAAGTGTTCTCACGTCCAGCCAGTGGTCCACCAGCGTCTCCATGTCCCTCTTCAGTGTCTCTGAGGGACACTCAGGGATCTTCTTCAGCTCCATCACCAGCTGCTTCCCTCGCACGGAGAGCTGCTCCACCTCCTGCTGCCGGCTGAGCATCTCCACCTTCAGAGCCTCGTGCTGCAGGGGACAGAGGGACATGAGGGACATGAGGGACAGATAGATTCGGAGCCTCGTGCTGCAGGGGACAAGTTTAAGGTCAGGACAGAAGATAGGAGACAGGAGACAGGAGACAGGACTCGTGCAGACAGAGCAGTGGCGGTTCT
>CM062275.1:34113374-34115327 GCA_031216635.1 Dissostichus eleginoides
TCATGCTTTTCCTCACACATACAGGTTATACATAAACCGTTTCCTATTGACTCGTGTTAGCACAAGTGGTGATTATGCATTTTACTCATTTCCCAATCAGAACACAAACTCTGTGCACCTTTTTTTTAAAGTGACTCAAACACTTTGTAAATCCCCTGCAAGTACAATGTCCTTTAAATACTGATCTGATCCCTGACAAGAACCCTTGCTTTAACCATGTATGTCTGTGCAGATGATGTATTTGTAGCTCTGTGTGAGTCTAGCACCTGCAGCTCCTGTATCTCAGCGCGCAGCTTGGCTCTGTCCGCTGACAGCAGCTGGCTCTCAGGGTGAGACGCTGCCTCACTCCTCTCCAGACAGGAAGTCAGGTGAGAGCGCTGCTTCTCAAACCTGGAGACACAGAGAGGTTCATCAGACCCTCAGGACCCTCAGGACCCTCATCAGACCCTCAGGACCCTCAGGACCCTCATCAGACCCTCAGGACCCTCATCAGACCCTCAGGACCCTCATCAGGACCCTCATCAGACCCTCATCAGACCCTCATCAGACCCTCATCAGGACCCTCATCAGACCCTCATCAGACCCTCATCAGGACCCTCATCAGACCCTCAGGACCCTCATCAGACCCTCATCAGACCCCTCATCAGACCCTCAGGACCCTCATCAGACCCTCAGGACCCTCATCAGACCCTCATCAGACCCTCATCAGACCCTCATCAGATCCTCAGGACCCTCATCAGACCCTCATCAGGACCCTCATCAGACCCTCAGGACCCTCATCAGACCCTCATCAGACCCTCATCAACCCTCATCAGACCCTCATCACCCTCAGACCCTCATCAGACCCTCATCAGACCCTCATCAGGACCCTCAGGACCATCAGACCCTCAGGACCCTCATCAGGACCCTCATCAGACCCTCATCAGACCCTCAGGACCCTCATCAGGACCCTCATCAGACCCTCATTAGACCCTCATCAGACCCTCATCAGACCCTCATCGGACCCTCATCAGACCCTCATCAGGACCCTCATCAGACCCTCATCAGACCCTCATCAGACCCTCATCAGACCCTCATCAGACCCTCATCAGACCCTCATCAGGACCCTCATCAGACCCTCATCAGGACCCTCATCAGACCCTCATCAGACCCTCATCAGGACCCTCACCTCCTCCACAGCGTCAGCAGCTCCTCCAGACCCCTCTGAGAGTCTCTGGCCTCCTGCAGGCTCTCCTCGTATCTGACGTTCAGCTCCGTGACGCTCCTCTCTGCAGCCGGACGCTCCCTGAGCCTCCGAGCGGACGCCTGGAGGGAGAGGAGACCCCCCCGCAGAGCCTCCTGCTGCTGGAGCACCTCCTGCAGGAGAAACAACAAGAGAGTCACACACACCTCACACACACCTTCTGCTGCTGGAGCACCTCCTGCTGTAGAGAGACACATCACAGAGTCACACACACCTCCTGCAGTCACACACACCTCCTGCAGTCACACACACCTCCTGCAGTCACACACACCTCCTGCTGTAGAGAGACACATCACAGAGTCACACACACCTCCTGCAGTCACACACACCTCCTGCAGTCACACACACCTCCTGCAGTCACACACACCTCCTGCAGTCACACACACCTCCTTCTGTAGAAAACACAGTCACACAGTTTAATAACATGAGTAGGGGTCCCCCTCACCATGTGGTCCTGCAGGGCTCTGTAGGTCTCTGAGGAAGAGGAGCAGGACTTCAGAGGAAGATGCAGCTGTTTCTGCAGATCACTGAGAGAGGAGTCCACCTGGTGGGGGGGCAGAGACACACTGAGAGCTTCATCTGGGGGGGGGGGGCAAGACACACTGAGAGCTTCATCTGGGGGGGGGGGGGGCAGAGACACACTGAGAGCTTCATCTGGGGGGGGGGGCAGAGACACACTGAGAGCTTCATCTGGGGGGGCAGAGACACAC
>CM062275.1:34116327-34128827 GCA_031216635.1 Dissostichus eleginoides
CGTCAGGAACACCAGGAACACGTGGGAACACGTCAGGAACACGTCAGGAACACGTGGGAACACGTCAGGAACACCAGGAACACGTCAGGAACACGTCGGGTACACGTCGGGAACACGTCGGGAACACGTCGGGAACACGTCAGGAACACGTCAGGAACACGTCAGGAACACGTCAGGAACACGTGGGAACACGTCAGGAACACGTCAGGAACACCAGGAACACTTCAGGAACACCAGGAACACGTCAGGAACACGTCAGGAACACGTCAGGAACACGTCAGGAACACGTCAGGAACACGTCAGGAAAACCAGGAACACGTCAGGAACACGTCAGGAACACCAGGAACACGTCAGGAACACCAGGAACACGTCAGGAACACCAGGAACACGTGGGAACACGTCAGGAACACGTCAGGAACACGTGGGAACACGTCAGGAACACCAGGAACACGTCAGGAACACGTCGGGTACACGTCGGGAACACGTCGGGAACACGTCGGGAACACGTCGGGAACACGTCAGGAACACGTCAGGAACACGTCAGGAACACGTGGGAACACGTCAGGAACACGTCAGGAACACCAGGAACACTTCAGGAACACCAGGAACACGTCAGGAACACGTCAGGAACACGTCAGGAACACGTCAGGAACACGTCAGGAAATCGCGAGAGATCCACCTCATGATTCTGCAGAAATGCTGCTGTGTTTGTTTACCTGCGTTGTTTGTTTACCTGCTGTGTTTGTTTACCTGCTGTGTTTGTTTACCTGCTGTGTTTGTTTACCTGCTGTGTGTTTACCTGTGTGTGTGTTTACCTGCTGTGTGTGTTTACATGTGTGTGTGTAACTGTGTGTTTGTTTACCTGTGTGTTTGTTTACCTGTGTGTTTGTTTACCTGTGTGTGTGTTTACCTGCTGTGTGTGTTTACCTGTGTGTTTGTTTACCTGTGTGTTTGTTTACCTGTGTGTGTACCTGTGTGTGTGTTTACCTGCTGTGTGTGTTTACCTGCTGTGTGTGTTTACCTGTGTGTTTGTTTACCTGTGTGTTTGTTTACCTGTGTGTGTACCTGTGTGTGTGTTTACCTGCTGTGTGTGTTTACCTGTGTGTTTGTTTACCTGTGTGTTTGTTTACCTGCTGTGTGTATTTACCTGTGTGTGTGTTTACCTGCTGTGTGTGTACCTGTGTGTGTGTTTACCTGCTGTGTGTGTTTACCTGCTGTGTGTTTACCTGAGTGTTTGTTTACCTGCTGTGTGTTTACCTGCTGTGTGTGTACCTGTGTGTGTGTACCTGTGTGTGTGTTTACTTGTGTGTGTGTTTACCTGCTGTGTGTGTTTACCTGCTGTGTGTTTACCTGAGTGTTTGTTTACCTGCTGTGTGTGTACCTGCTGTGTGTGTTTACCTGCTGTGTGTTTACCTGAGTGTTTGTTTACCTGTGTGTGTGTACCTGCTGTGTGTGTACCTGCTGTGTGTGTACCTGTGTGTGTGTACCTGCTGTGTGTGTACCTGCTGTGTGTGTACCTGCTGTGTGTGTACCTGCTGTGTGTGTACCTGCTGTGTGTGTACCTGCTGTGTGTTTACCTGCTGTGTGTGTTTACCTGCTGTGTGTGTGTACCTGTGTGTGTGTACCTGTGTGTGTATTTAACTGCTGTCAGTGTACCTGCTGTGTGTGTACCTGTGTGTGTGTACCTGTGTGTGTATTTACCTGCTGTCAGTGTACCTGCTGTGTGTGTACCTGTGTGTGTGTACCTGTGTGTGTATTTACCTGCTGTCAGTGTACCTGCTGTTTGTGTACCTGTGTGTGTGTGTACCTGTGTGTGTGTACCTGCTGTGTGTGTACCTGTGTGTGTCTACCTGTGTGTGTATTTACCTGCTGTCAGTGTACCTGCTGTGTGTGTACCTGTGTGTGTGTACCTGCTGTGTGTGTACCTGTGTGTGTGTACCTGCTGTGTGTGTACCTGTGTGTGTGTACCTATGTGTGTGTACCTGCTGTGTGTGTACCTATGTGTGTGTACCTGCTGTGTGTGTACCTGCTGTGTGTGTACCTGTGTGTGTGTACCTATGTGTGTGTACCTGCTGTGTGTGTACCTATGTGTGTGTACCTGCTGTGTGTGTACCTGTGTGTGTGTGTGTGTGTACCTGTGTGTGTGTGTACCTGCTGTGTGTGTACCTGTGTGTGTGTACCTATGTGTGTGTACCTGCTGTGTGTGTACCTGTGTGTGTGTACCTGCTGTGTGTGTACCTGTGTGTGTGTACCTGCTGTGTGTGTACCTGTGTGTGTGTACCTGCTGTGTGTGTACCTGTGTGTGTGTGTACCTGCTGTGTGTGTACCTGCTGTGTGTTTACCTGAGTGTCCGGTTGCTCCGTCAGCCTCACAGATCCAGAGAACACAGAGTTCTCCACCCCGTCCAGCCAGCAGGAGGTGGAGGACACGACCGAGTAGAGCTGCTGCTCCATCTGCTCCACCTGGGCCTCGCCTCCACCCGGCTGCAGAGAGAAGAGCGTCACTATGCCATCTTTTATCACAGACAGAAACCCTTTATTTAAGATTTAGAACTCTCAGACGGGCCACACAGGCACCATGTGTGACGAACGCCTCCATCAGGAAAGATAGGCATTAAAGAGGGACATGTTGTGCACTGACACCAACTAGATCATGTACAAAACCTTTAAAACCTTCTGAGATGTTCGATGTTCATATTTTGAATGAGTCAATAAGCAGTGAGGGTTACCTGTGAGGCGATGTCCTCGACGGTGTGTCTGAAGCTGTGGTACAGAGAGTTCAGGGACGATCTGTCCTCCTCAGGCTCTGATTTGAACACAGATCCAGCTGCTGACACTCGACACGCCCGCGTATAAACCTGCAGAACAAGGGACAGGTTTACAATGAAGCTCTTCACTGCTCCGTCTTCAAACCCAGCGACAAACGGTTCTGTCCGCAGCATCAGGACTAAAACCACCAGACTCAGAGACAGCTTCATCCCACAGGACATCAGACTGTTAAACACCTGAACTCTGTGAAGAACATCCATAACATTCATCTGTCTGCATCTTGCTGTTTATTTCTCTATATATCTATAAATGTACTTTATCTGTATTTTCTTGCACATCTCAAAACATTCTCTTTCACTATTTGATCTGTTTTATGTGTTCTATGTCCTATATATATTCCTGTTGCTCTGTTGGAGGAGGACTTCAGTTTGTCATTGACACATCTGCACTGTAGCTGCTGAGCTCATGGTGAGAGAGACTTGGATCTTGGATCTTGGTGTTACCGGCTGCTCCTTGCTCTCCTGCTCCAGCGTCTCCTGCAGCAGCTTCAGTTTGGTCCTCAGCTCCAGACGAAGACTTTCCCACTTCTTCCTCATGTGACTCCTGTTCTCCCCCTCCCTCACCGCAGGGGGGAGGGTCTCCATGGGGCTGCAGGGGGACGCCTGCTGGATCAGGATCTCCTCTCCTCTGATGGCCACAGACTGGAGGAGCTTCTTCTGCTCCGACAGCTGCTGCTCCAGGTCCTGAACACAGATTCAAAAGATTCAAAGGTTTTAATATCATATACAAGCTACAGTGTAGAAATGATCCTGAACACAGGGAACACGATCGGAGTTACGCAGAGTTACATGAGAGTATGTGTAAAGAAGCAGGATATAAAAAGCTACTGTCCTCCAGGTCCTGAACACAGGGAACACGATCTGAGTTACATTTTAAAGAGCAGCTTCTTTACTGATACTAACATCCCTGCTGCATTAAAGCTCTCCTATCATGCAAAGTGCACTTTGTGATGTCTCTTATAAATCACCATGTGTCCCCGGTGTGTCAGGAGACTCACAAAGTGATGTCTTCTCTACATCACCGTGTGTCCCCGGTGTGTCAGGAGACTCTCAAAGTGATGTCTTCTCTACATCACCATGTGTCCCCGGTGTGTCAGGAGACTCTCAAAGTGATGTCTTCTCTACATCACCATGTGTCCCCGGTGTGTCAGGAGACTCACAAAGTGATGTCTTCTCTACATCACCATGTGTCCCCGGTGTGTCAGGAGACTCACTAAGTGATGTCTTCTCTACATCACCATGTGTCCCCGGTGTGTCCCCGGTGTGTCAGGAGACTCACTAAGTGATGTCTTCTCTACATCACCATGTGTCCCCGGTGTGTCCCCGGTGTGTCAGGAGACTCACAAAGTGATGTCTTCTCTACATGACCATGTGTCCCCGGTGTGTCAGGAGACTCACAAAGTGATGTCTTCTCTACATCACCATGAGTCCCCGGTGTGTCCCCAGTGTGTCCCCGGTGTGTCCCCGGTGTGTCCCCGGTGTGTCAGAAGACAAAGTGTCAGGAAATAAACTCCTCTCTCTTTCCTCCGTACCCACGTCTCTAAAAACGGGGAACAACGGAGCTGATCCAGATTTGCTGCGTCATACCGACATTACTAAAATGTGGGCGGGCTTTACACCCACGGGCCAATCAGAAACGTTGCTGTCAGAAACAATGAGACGTGTTCTGGAAGTAATATGGTCTGTGTTTACATTAGCATGCTAACACTCAGAGCTAACCTGTACTGGAGAGAGTGGGTGTTTCTCAAAGTCGAGGAAGGCTCCTCCAGAGCCACTAGGATGCTACGTCATCGAGTCCCGCCGAAGGACTGTTCCAAAGTCCAGGATCCTTGGAATTCTACCGAGGACTGAATCCTTCGTTGGGGGAAATTTCGAGGATGCACCAGTGTATCCTCCGCGGTCTTAAAATCCCCACAATGCTTTGCGCACGGACCAATTTCCAAAATCTTTGGCGGAAAATGTAAGGCGGGGCCTCTCATATGACGCACACCTGCACACTTGCTAGCCTGTTCCATTCTTCATTCTCCGAATGCCAGGAAGGATTCTTGCCTAGCTTCTGAAGGACCTGACTCGGAAGACATGTCCTACCAAGGAAGCGTCCTCGACATTGAGAAACACCCAGTGTGTGTAAAGAAGCAGGAAATAAAAAGTGCTGCTGCTGCATTAATATAAATACAGTTATAATAAAGTATATATATTGAGGTGTTACCCTCTGTCTCAGCAGGTGGTCCTGGTGCTGCTGGGTTCTGGAGGTCCGGTTCTGGTTCAGCCAGTCCTGAAGGCTGGGACTCTGAGAGAGACTGGAGTCTGAGCTGCTGTCCTCCTGCTCCTGCACACAGCCCTGACACACACACACACACACACACACACACACACACACACACACACACCACACACACACCACACACACACACACACACACACACACACACACACACAGAAACATTTGATCTCTGCAACGTTTCTTCTGGTTCTGGATGATCTGCTCTGCATGAAGGACACAGTGACTCTGACCAGGGCCCACAGAGTTACGTGTTGTTACTGGATGTGGATATCGGGTACACCACTGCACTTTGTATGCTGCTGCTAATTGGCCGTCTCTGTCTGCACGCAGGCTTTCCCATTGGTTGGGTTTTATTAATAAATCTCTGCTTGGGCTGGTTCCCTCTTACATTTGCACAGATATGTGTAAAAGACAAAGTCTATATGGCCTGCGCTCCCAAGATGTTATTCAGATGCTGGTTCCTAAACAGCTGTATTCGTCTGCCTGTATTGTTTTGTGTTCATTTGTTGTAACTTTGTTCATGCTGCCCTCTTGGCCAGGTCGCTCTGGAAAAAGAGATTTTAATCTGAATGAGACTTTTACCTGGTTAAATAAAGGATATCTATATCACATCATATTTAATAAACACACATGACCATGAAGCAGGACAATCACACACACTTTAATGCTACAACATATTTAATAAACACACATCAGAGTCTGAGTGTGTGTGTGTCTCACCTGGATGTCAGTGTGTGTGTGTGTGTGGGTGTCTCACCTGGATGTCTGAGTGTGTGTGTGGTCTCACCTGGATGTCAGCCTGTCTCTCCTGCAGGATCCTCTGCAGCTCCAGCAGGCCTCCCTTCAGCATGCGGACCCTCCCCACCAGAGCCTCCCTGACCCCCCCCTCCATCAGGAGCCCCTCGCTCTGCAGACTGAGCTCCGTCAGGTCCTTGGTCTTCTGCTCCACCTCCAGCAGCAGGTCCTGCAGCAGCAGCAGGAGACAGGCCAGCTCAAACATCGACTGACCCTGAAGCAGCAGCCGTAGTTCTGGCTGGAAAAGCTGTGGCTAACGTGTTGTATGACTGTGTTGTGATTGTGTGTTTTAAATTGTCTGTATGTTACATTTGTCTCGGTGGACTTCACCGTTTGTACAGAATATTAGTACGACAATACGACCCCCTCTGTCCTCGGACCCTCACATCGTACAAGGAAGAACTTCCAGAGAAACCCCGAAGTTAATGGGGAAAAATGGGAGAGAGAGCAACAGAGGAGGGTCCCGTGCAATAGATGCCGTGTGTAAATGAAAAAGATAATACATCGGTAGTCCAAATGCTTGAAAAGGCATGTGTCTATAAGAAGAAGATGAATCCAGGAGGATGTCAACAATCCTGAGAGAGCCATCAGAGAAGAAGAGCTGAGAGTCAGGCGGGATCCTGGGCCAGGACTCTCATGAAAAGGAGATTTTGAGTCTCAATGAGACCTATCCTGGTTAAATAAAGGTCAAATAAAAACAAAATCACGCCGTCCCCCCCACAGCCTCCCCTCCAGAGCAGCATCAAGCCTTCTTTCTGACATGAACACAGCAGAAGGGCAGTGCTTCCTGTCTCTAAAGCCGTGCCGGCGGCTATGTTTAGCTGCAGCTCGCAGGATTCACCTGCTGGGATATGCAGCAGCTTTGTCACACACACCAATCCCTGCAGAGCATCTGAGCCACACACACACACACACACACACCACACACACACACACACACACACACACACACCACACACACACACACACACACACAGATCTGCATAATCTGCTTAGTGTGTGACGCCCCTGACTCCTCTAATGCTCCTGTTGACCGTACGGGGATCTGACACAATGGAAGAATACTTAGTAAAGTGTCAAACTGCATGTAAATGAACATTAAGCTCATGTTGCATCAGAGAGGCTGAACACCTGGAGAGCAGGAGACTCAGGTAACAACTGTAACTAACAGATATCACCATGAAACCCCCCCCCACTTCATCACTGACATTAACACAATACTTTTTTACATTATAAGTGTTCTGACATGTGACGTTTCAATATGCTGATGAGGCATTATCTTAAATATGAGCTAATTGGCAGAAACATGATAATGTGATAAAGCCAGCTTCATATTCTTGTTTCCTGTTGTTCACATATTAAAGTCAAATGTTTCTACAGAATATATCTCTGTGCATCACTCCGTACATCTCTAAACACTGCCATAAAAACTCAATTCCTGCATGTTTTTAGTGATAAAGTGTGTATAAATGAGGCTGTAATTGTCATTATGTCTCTAACCTGACAGAGGGCCAGCTGCTCCTCTTCCTCAGGGTTCTCCTCCTCCTGGTTCTCCTCCTGCAGGAAGGACTCCACTCTGCTCCTCATGCTGCAGATCCACAGCTGCAGATCATCAGCCTGGAGCTCCAGCTGCTGCCCGGCGGCTTCCTGCTGCTCGCCCTCCAGACGCTCGCTCAGACGCTCCTGGACACACGTTTCATTATTACATCTGATCAGAAACAGCACTTTAATGAATGAAATGCAGCAGTGAGCTACCATCAGTTAGGGATGTAACGACACGTACAGATGCCTTTTTTATTTATTTTAGAAGCAGGCTAGGAAATATGTTTTGTTCTAGATAACAAAGAAACTTAAATATGTTTGTGAATTCATAATTCTCCAGCAATATCTGCACAGGGGAAGGAAGCCTGCAAATCAACCGAAAACATGTATGCAAGAGAATAAGATCCCAATGTCAAAACAGTTAGAATATTTTGTAAAAATTCATACATTTTATTTATTTATTTAAAGTGGACCTATTATGCTATATTGGAAATATATTGTAGGGCCATACCTAAACAAAACATGTCTGTGAAACAGATCCCCCGTGCAGCCATGCCTCAAACTGCTCAAACCCCTCTATTCCAGCCCTGTTAGAGAAACGCGGATCTTGGGTCCTTAGCTTGAAAAAAGAAAGAAGAGGAGGCGGAGCTAATGCCCGATCAGAATTCTACCGGAGATAAAGTTAAATTCTGCTGTGATAAAACGCCATCCTGTTCTAAACCACATCAAGGATTATTTCTGAAACAGTATGGAGCTCAAATGCTTTTTCTCTTGCGGGTTTATCACAAGGTGAGTTCCTTTTTGTATTTCCTGCTTTTTAAACACATGTGCTCTCCAGTACAGGTTAGCTCTGAGTGTTAGCGAGGCTTGCTAATGTAAACAAAGATGAGATTACGTCCAAAACACGTCAGGCATTGTTTCTGATAGCAACTTTCTGTGGGTCCGCCATCCGAAAATACGTCATATCGGACGCAAATCTGGATCAGCTCCGTTGTTCCCCCGTTTTTAGAGATTTGGGTACGGAGGAAAAGAGAGAGGGGTTTATTCTCTGACGCTGCGTGAGTTCCCCGACGCACCGGGGACACATGTTGATGTAGAGAAGACATCAAAACATTTTTATTTAATTGATTTTAATTGATTTTATTGATTTTATTGATTTTATTTAATGAATTTTTTTATTTGTATTAATACAAATATTGACATTTAATCTCAAATGACCTCAAAGTCAGACCTGAAACATGTTTGTTCATCTGCTGCTTCCTGGAGGCCTTCATGTGGATGTTAGTAATCTGTGTGAATCTGTGCTGTACTTTCAAGGGACCCCAAGGCCGCTTTGCATGCTGTGAACAAACAAACAAACAGGAGTGCACCTCCAGTATCTGCTGCCTCCCGGAGGCCTTCATGTGGATGTTGTTCATCCTCTCTGCCAGCACGGTGAGAGACGAGTGCATCGCCAGCTGATCGGCCACCTCAGAGTCAGCTGATTCAGAAAGATCCTCCGTGAAGCTGGACTGCAGCGAGTCGATCTGAAGCTGCACCGCCTGGATCTCTGAGAGGAGGGTCTGACACAGGAGATATTATAACATGTATATTATCCAGCTGGGTCTCTGAGAGGAGGGTCTGACACAGGAGATATTATAACATGTATATTATCCAGCTTGGTCTCTGAGAGGAGGGTCTGACACAGAAGATATTATATATTTATATTATCCAGCTGGGTCTCTGAGAGGAGGGTCTGACACAGGAGATATTATATATTTATATTATCCAGCTGGGTCTCTGAGAGGAGGGTCTGACACAGAAGATATTATATATTTATATTATCCAGCTGGGTCTCTGAGAGGAGGGTCTGACACAGGAGATATTATAACATGTATATTATCCAGCTGGGTCTCTGAGAGGAGGGTCTGACGCAGGAGATATTATAACATGTATATTATCCAGCTGGGTCTCTGAGAGGAGGGTCTGACACAGGAGATATTATAACATGTATATTATCCAGCTGGGTCTCTGAGAGGAGGGTCTGACACAGGAGATATTATATATTTATATTATCCAGCTGGGTCTCTGAGAGGAGGGTCTGACACAGGAGATATTATATATTTATATTATCCAGCTGGGTCTCTGAGAGGAGGGTCTGACACAGGAGATATTATAACATGTATATTATCCAGCTGGGTCTCTGAGAGGAGGGTCTGACGCAGGAGATATTATAACATGTATATTATCCAGCTGGGTCTCTGAGAGGAGGGTCTGACACAGGAGATATTATAACATGTATATTATCCAGCTGGGTCTCTGAGAGGACGGTCTGACGCAGGAGATATTATATATTTATATTATCCAGCTGGGTCTCTGAGAGGAGGGTCTGACACAGGAGATATTATAACATGTATATTATCCAGCTGGGTCTCTGAGAGGACGGTCTGACGCAGGAGATATTATATATTTATATTATCCAGCTGGGTCTCTGAGAGGACGGTCTGACGCAGGAGATATTATATATTTATATTATCCAGCTGGGTCTCTGAGAGGAGGGTCTGACACAGGAGATATTATATATTTATATTATCCAGCTGGGTCTCTGAGAGGAGGGTCTGACACAGGAGATATTATAACATGTATTTATATTATCCAAAATAAATAAATAAAATAAATAAAATAAATTAAATAAATTAAATAAATAAAATAAAATAAATAAAATAAATAAAATAAATAAAATTAAATAAATTAAAAAAAATAAATAAATAAATAAAATAAAATAAATCATAAATATAGATCCCGACCTGGTGCTCCTCCTGGTGGCTGGGGATGCTCTGCTGCTCCTGCAGAGGTTCACTCAGCCTCAGCTCCAGCGCCTCCATGCAGGAGGAGAGGTTCTGCAGCGAGGCCTGGTACTGCTGCTGCTTCTGGAGAGCCTCGTACAGCGAGCGCTGCTTCTCACTCATCTGGGGGGGCACAGGGTTAGTCCTGGAATAAATCTCCTCTCTGACGTCTTAATGTTATTAATATTCATATAATCCACGCACCACGTTCTTCAGCGTCTCCCAGGAGCGCTGCAGGTCCTCCAGGTGAGCCACGGACTCAAAGGAGGGGTCGTATAGTTCCTGGAGAGGAGCTCTGCTGAGGGACCCCCTGCCCAACTGAGACACATCCAGACAATACCATCATCAATACATAATAGTTATAAACAGGGGTGCACATAACTTTCTCAGTGAGGTACTCAGATGAGTACCAGGAGTAAGTGTTTGGTACTCCAACTTCTGGCCCTTATGTGATGAAGCCCTCTGTGTCGGGGGGGGGGGGTGCTGAGCGTGCCAAGCGTGCCGTGAACGTTGTGATCAGCTGATTTTGCGCAGTTCTCCAGTGTGCGCACGGGGCACAGAATGTGCACAGGGGAGTCTCCCTCCGCAGCCGGTTGGGGTCATTTTGGCACAATTCCGTTGTACAGACCGACGTTAGCCCCAACGTTAGCCCCGACGTTAGCCCCGACGTTAGCCCCGGCCGGGCACAGCCCGAAAAGGCAACATGGGCAACACCTCCGCTTCTCCGTCCCGCGGGCCCACCACCTACAGGAAACAGCGATGGGGTCGGGTGCACTGCCAGAAGGGTGGCAGTGAAAGCAGAGGGTCTCGACGGACCAGACCCGGGCGACAGAAGCTGGCTTTGGGGACGTGGAACGTCACCTCTCTGGGGGGGAAGGAGCCGGAGCTTGTGCGGGAGGTGGAGCGTTACCAGTTGGATCTGGTTGGGCTCACCTCTACGCACAGCGTCGACTCTGGAACCTTACTTCTGGATAGGGGTTGGACTCTATTCTTCTCCGGAGTTGCTCAAGGTGTGAGGCGCCGGGCGGGTGTGGGGATACTCACAAGCCCCGGTTGGGTGCTTCGTTGTTGGAGTTTACCCCAGTGGACGAGAGGGTCGCCTCCCTACGCCTGCGGGTTATGGGGGGGAAAACTCTGACTGTTGTGTGTGCTTATGCACCAAACAGCAGTTCAGAGTATACGGCCTTCTTGGAGACCCTGGAAAGAGTCCTGTATGGGGCTCCTGAAGGGGACTCTTTAATCTTGCTGGGAGACTTCAACGCACATGTGGGCAATGATGGAGACACTTGGAGGGGCGTGATTGGGAGGAACGGCCCCCCTGATCTGAACCGGAGTGGTGGTTTGTTACTGGACTTCTGTGCTAGTCATGGATTGGCCATAACAAACACCATGTTCAAACATAAGGATGCTCATAAGTGTACGTGGTACCAGAGCACCCTAGGCAGAAGGTCCATGATCGATTTCGTTATCGTATCATCGGACCTGAGCGTATTTTTGGACACTCGGGTAAAGAGAGGGGCGGAGTTGTCAACTGATCACCATCTGGTGGTGAGTTGGGTCGAGTGGCGGGGGAAGCCTCTGGACAGACCTGGTAAGCCCAAACGTGTAGTTCGGGTGAACTGGGAACGTCTGGAGGAGGCCCAAGTTCAGGAGGCCTTCAACGCACACCTCCGGCGGAGCTTTTCGGGCATTCCTGTGGAGGTTGGGGACATTGAACCAGAGTGGGCGGTGTTCAAAGCCTCTATTGCCGAAGCCGCGG
Organism: Dissostichus eleginoides; assembly: GCA_031216635.1. Lineage (NCBI taxonomy): Eukaryota > Metazoa > Chordata > Actinopteri > Perciformes > Nototheniidae > Dissostichus > Dissostichus eleginoides. The sequence continues at coordinate 34,128,360 of CM062275.1, forward strand.
CAGGGAGCTGTGGTCTCAAGGTCTTAGGTGCCTCAAGGGGCGGTAACCCTCGAACCTCCTGGTGGACACCGGTGGTCAGGGAAGCCGTCCGACTGAAGAAGGAGGCCTTCAGGGATTTGTTATCCCGGGGGACTCCCGAGGCAGTTGCAAGGTACCGACGGGCCCGAAGGGCAGCAGCCTCAGCCGTGGCCGAGGCAAAGCAGCGGGTGTGGGAGAAGTTCGGAGAAGCCATGGAAAAGGACTTTCGGGCGGCACCAAAGTTGTTCTGGAAAACTGTCCGACACCTCAGGAGGGGGAAGCAGGGAACCATCCAAGCTGTGTACAGTAAGGATGGGACGTTGTTGACCTCAACTGATGGAGTGTTAGGGCGTTGGAAGGAACACTTTGAGGAACTCCTGAACCCGACAACTCCGCCCTCTATGTTAGAGGCAGAGCTGGAGTATGACGGGGGATCAACACCAATCTCCC